>OY756404.1:8987190-9082190 GCA_963576865.1 Anania hortulata | reverse complement strand
TTGGTTGTGGTTCTTGTTACCTATCGTCGACAAATATGAGCCGATTTTGATGATTTTTGTTTTATTGAATAGCTTATCCTTCAAAGATGCTATAATTTAAAAAAAAAGACACATTAGCAAAATCTTGGTTTGACGGTTCACTAACTGCTTAGTAATAGAATCATAATTCTTTCTCTAAATAGGTACTAAACACAAATGAATAAGCTTTTTTTCTGTTACACATATGCGAAAACATGTAAATGGTGTATAGTTTTTTAAGTAGTCTAATCACATGTAAAAATATCACTGTATGTTTTCCAAATAAAAAAAAAAAAAAAAAAAAAAAAAAAAAAAAAAAAAAAAAAGTTTGAAAAATAAAAATCACCCCTAAGGGTAGGAAAATAGGGGATGAAATCGGTGTTCAGCAGTTAGATTAGGATTTATCACTAAAAATAGATGAAATAATAAGCAAACAAAAACATTGAATCTCTCATCGGCTGGCACCGACTCCAAAAGTAACTGATTAGGTACTTAAGTGTTAGGATTATTTTTAGCATTTTAGTGTTTTTAAGTCGGTTTTATTTTTTTAAATATAATTTTGTAGTAATGCCCTTAGAGTCTAATTCTTAGGCGATGACGGCTGACTAAGGAACCTTACATTGCGCGTGGTGTGACACGCACTTGGCTGGTGTTTAAATTTATTTTTGTTCTGTAAAACGTGTATTAAATTAAAAACTTTCTGTTTTGGAACAACATTTCGGATGGATGTACTATTGTAATACATTCATCGGAACCTAAGTACCTAAACACTAGTTACCGTGGGTTTTGTGGGCTGTGGCAAACCGGATTCCACGCAGACCACGGGTACGAGCTATGTATGTATATTTAACAACGTCCTACAACCACCCACTAGAACGATAGTATATTGCCCTCTATAACAATGTATTATATGATTATTAATGTTATTAAAAACAGTGTTTACTCATCATCGAAGTAATTAGTGGTTGCTAACTGCACTTGACGTATTTTATTGCATCTAGGTAGTGAAACTAGCTTAAACTTGCGGTACTGCTTGTATCTAGTAGGTATATTAGTTGATTATTATGTTTCAAAACTATTTAACTAGTTAATCTTAAACTATAATTAAGAACATAATAGTCCTCACCCAGTGACTTTCAGATTGGCCGGTTGGAAATGTCAGCGAGTTTTTTTGATTAACGGATCTCTTTATTCTATATGACGCCTATGTTCAGTGGTGGACGTTCTATGGCTGAAATGATGACGATAAAACCATAATTCAGCCCTTACAAATGTAAAAAATTTATAAAGAAAACATAATTGAATAAAAGTAAATCAGTTCACTACATTCCGTTTGACACAACAACAAAGTTACTAAAACTTATGGTAGAACTCTTCGTGTGCGTGTCCAACTCGTAGTTGGCTGTTTTTTTCCCTTTGAGTCACAAAACCGTATAAAAGCAGAATAATAGGTCTATATAAAAAATAATCTCTATTTCCCTTGGTCATCGCATCACTCGTGAACGGGTGGAACAATTTCGAGAATTCTTTTTTTGTTGTGTTAATTATAATTGTCAGAAGGTTCTTTTGAAAGAAAAATTTAGGAATGTTGCGCAGAAAATTCTTCATGAATAAACTAAAGACCACGCAAACGAAGTCGCGAGCAACTGCTAGTTAATAATATATTTGCCTGTCCTTTATCATAAAATATATATTTTTCTTAGTTTATCGAACAAAATTACAAGAAAGTAGCGTAGCACTAAAAAGACGAAATAGCCAATAACTGTAAAAATATGAGGTTAAACTAAAGCGAAATGGTATGCTTATATCTTGCTTCTCCTCTTTTGATGTTGGAGGTTAGAGTTAGACAAAATGAGCTTTATAATTCCAAGAATGATGCAGTAAAATCTGCAGCTTTTAGTTTTATGTGGCTCTTGAGAATTTACAAGAGAGTAATATTTGTACTTTAATATGAAACATCTGCTTTATTTAAATAGTCTGGTGGTTCTTTTTTACCATTTGATGTATGGAACCCCAAAAAATAATACCTACAGTCCGCATTCAAAAACATAGTTTTCACATTTTTGACCAAACTCGTCTTTGAATCCAGGACCTCTTCTTCTTCTTCTTCATCTATACGGTCAATCCCGGTTGCGTCCAAAGCCATGGCTTTAGAGCCCATGGTCCGCTTTCCTTGATTTACTCCTCCACTTCGCGCGGTCTTGAGCGTCTCTAGTTGTGAGATCATTGGCAGGCATTTCAGCCCTCACGACGTCAAGCCAGCATTTCTTGGGTCTACCCCTTTTGCCAGGTCCTGGCGGTGGCGGCATGGCCAGACATTTGTTTCCTACGTAGCTTGCCGGTTTCCGCAAAACATGGCCGCACCAGCGTAGGCGACTCTCCTGCAGTTTGTCTGCAATATCAAGGACACAAAAGCTACCGCGGATGCGCGGTCATTCTGCGTGGCTCCACATCCACCGCAGCATATTCATCTTCGTGACACGCAGCTCCTGCTTGTGTCGCTCAAGTAGCGGCCACGCTTCGCTGCCATATAAAAGGACAGGCCTAATGATGGAATTATAAATCTGTCTTTTCAGCTTAACCGGCATTCTGGGGTTACAAATGACACCAGTCACCTCTCGCCATTTGGCCCACGCAGCAGCAATGCGTGCTTTGACGTCGCAATCGATGTCTCTCGACGCGTGAAGTACAGATCCAAGGTATTTAAACTGGTCCGTGCGCTCGACCCTGTCTCCGCCTATGCGAACGGGCGTTGGATCTGTAGAGTTACAGGCCAGGTACTCGGTTTTCGCCACATTGAGTTTCAGACCACCGCTGTCAAGCGACTGCTTCCACTCGTTCACCCGTCTCACCAGCCTGCCCCTGTCCGCATCCACCAGTGCGATATCGTCAGCAAACATCAGCAGCCATGGTGGCTGCTCATGTGAGTCTCTGATGCTGTCTGACACAACGTCTAATATTAAACTGAACAGAAACGGACTGAGGACGGAACCCTGGTGTACTCCGACGGTGATGGGGAACGGTTTGGTGTCGCCAACAGCGGTCTGAACCATAGAATCGAGCTGCGGTACATGTCCCGAATAATGTCAATATATGCCTTTGGATCTCAGTTCCCACCAGCTCACTGCTTGAGAGACACAGTCGAAGGCCTTCTGCAGATCAAGAAACAGCAAGTGCAGAAGCGTGTTTTTCGTCGTGTATCTCTCCATGATGGTTCTCAGGGAGAAAACAGGGTCCATAGTCCCGTTGCCAGGACGAAACCCATATTAACACTCTGAGACATCACACTCCTGTCGGATACGGGAGTCCACAATCCGCTCAAGGAGCTTCATGGTGTGGGACATGACCTTTATACCGCGATAGTTGCCGCACTCTTGCACCGATCCCTTGCCTTTGAAGACCGGAGTAATAATACTCATTCTCCATTGGTTCGGGAAATCGGGATTAGCCCGCCTTAGAGTATGCGGTTGTAAAGGTAGGTTAAAATGTCCATAACAAGAGGGCCCATCGCCTTCCAGGCTTCGATTGGGACTCCATTGGCTCCATCGGACCATCGGCTCCATGGGATAGCTTTACGATTCTTCATGCGGCGAAGATCGAACTGGACTTCTTCGGGCGTTACCGGTGGTACTAGTCCCTGATTCGGAGGAAGGTCCGGTGGCTGCACCTCTTTGTGCTGCTTATTCAGCAGCTCATAGAAATAACAGCGCCATCTCTCCTTCGCCGCGAGGTCCTCGCATTACAGGTTGCCCCTAGGGTCGACACTGGGAAATATCCTGTGCCGCTTTGATCCCGGAGCGCGCCAACTTATAAATTAGCTTCTGCCCCTCAGACGATTCCAACTTGTCATATGATCATATGAAAGTGTTTTCGCCTAGCTCTGGCTACCTTTTAGAATTTAAAAAATATTTCTCCTCTATATAATTGACCCAATTCTAAATCAGCTCTTATAAATTTGAGTGGTAGGTACTTTTTTACAATCTATAATATTAACCTAATTACTTTGCTACTGATGGACTTAGTAACATCCGAAATAAAAGCCAATCGCAGCTAAGCATGACCACCTCCCCAATAAATAGACAACCTGGTAAAGACTGCAGCAAGATATTTTATTCATAAGTTTATAAAACAGTATTATTTTAATCTTGTTTTATTTTTTCTGTTTATAGTTTGACGTAAAAATAATATTACTATACATACTGTGAGCGTTTATAGTTAGCCCTCAGGCCGTCATGGATTTTTCCTGAGTCCACACTCTCTTTGTACTTAGTAATTTTATGTTATTTATTTTCGGTAACGTTGTAGGTAATTTTACCAAGAAAATCCCAAAAAAACCGGCCAAGTGCGAGTCGGACTCACGCACTGAGGGTTCCGTACAAACATGTAGGTAGGTAGGTAAATATAAGTAAAAGTTCACCCATCACGACAATCGAATCATAGTTATGGTATTTTTATTGCAAAATGAAATCCATAACATTACGAAAGGTAAATTTCAGTTTACGATTTATGACGTATTAAACAAAAACTACTTCCTAGATCTCGTATAAGCCAATTTTCGGTGGAAGTTTGCATGGTAATGTAAATCTTATATTTTTTTTAGTTTTATCATTCTCTTATTTTAGAAGTTACAGGGGACACACATTTTACCACTTTGTAAGTGTCTCTCGCGCAAACTTAATATCATTTTTGAAGACCTATTCATAGATACCCGTATGGGTTTGATGGAAAAAAAAATAAGTTTCAGTTCTAAGTATTGGGTTACCCCAAAATTTTGTGTTTTTTTTTTTCAATTTTTGTGTAAAAATCTTTATGCGGTTCGCAGAATACATCTACTTACCAAGTTTCAACAGTATAGTTCTTATAGTTTTGGAAAAAAGTGGCTGTGATATACCGACGGACAGACAGACAGACTGACAGACATAACGAATCCGTTTTTTGTCATTTGGCTACGGAACCCTAAAAAGACAACTTGTGTGCAATTAAAACAGCATGATCAGAATATCAAATATTAGCCTACGATTAGTAGATCTAATCCAAACTATATTTATTAAACATAGGCCCGATATACTTTTTGTAAATCAAATCTCTGCTACGAATCAAATCTTCAACTTTTCCGACAAAGAATATCTTGTGAAAGAAGTACATAAGTCAAAAGCGCCACACACAAGGTATGATGTGAATTTTAACTAGAAATATAGACGTAAAAATGCTCCCAAATATTTTTATACCTTACCTGAAAACCGGTAGCTTTTTACCTTTCATTCCCTCAATAACGGTATGCAAATATAACGAGTAAAAACATTTTTGGTGAAATAAAAAAAACGGTTCCGTACAAATTTGTAGATACATCTATATAATAGTTTTATATATTATATAAAAAAAGTCGGGATAGTTACATCATTTATAAGTCAAGAACGGCTGGACCGATTTTTATGATTTTTAATTTGTTGAATTTATTTTCGCCCCGAATAGCCGAACAACTAAAAACACGAAAAAAAAATTAAGTTGTTTTTAATTCCCTTGAGTTGATTCAATCGCTCCGATAACTTTAATATTGCGATGTAGGATACGTCAGTTTTAGTTCGTATGTGGCGAGATAGATGTCGCTACAAGTTTGATTTTTTCACAGCTTAAAAGGACCATAGATTTGGATATATGGTTAAAATTTCAAATCGATATATCCACGCGTTCCTGAAATAAAGGGCCTTGACAGACAGACGGTCAGCAAAGTGATTCTATATTAGTTCAGTTTTTTTCTTTTTAGGTACGGAACCGAAAAAATCAGCTTAAGTTGATCTTGCAAGCAAATTTTCCAAATGACGAAGGTAAACTGACATCGGCCGGTTTGAGCCTATTACGTGATAGCCCTGTGGATGACAATACTGTCCCAACGTGATCGAGTGGGTCACGTGGACTTATTTATTGAATATAGGGTAGAATAAAATAAAAAAGATGGATGGGTTTATGATACATTATTATCACCTTTTTTTCAACAGATAAAACACTGAAACCTCCTACCCAAAAATAAAAGCGAGTCTGTGAGGCAAGGAGGCAAGGATGCTACTTAATGGCTATACAAAGCCTTTGAGCGAAAAACGAGGCATTTTTATTATTGGAAATTTTAATCTATAACAAAGTGTATTACTTTAATGATTTTTTAAAGTATTGCAATCTAAAAGGTGCCTAAGTTTTGCATAATTTACCTTTTTAAACATTTTTATTTTGATCCCTGAATAACTCACATTCCTTGTCTTTCGGACTGTTATTTTAGTGAGTTAATTCGGACGAGAAAATATCAAACACTGAATTTCTATCTATTTAAAAGTATATAAAACATTGCTTCATGCTTATTTACTCGCAGCTATTTATTCTTCAACTAGTTATATCTTATATTAAAAAACGAATAATATGTTACAAGTATAAAAAGATTTAAAAAAACGCTTTATTTTTAAACTATAAATTTGTTTTCCGACAAAAGAATCCATTACAAACTTGCTATTTCCTTTGCATGCATCTTAAAATGAATTTACATACGAGCAAGTAGGTACGAACGTGAATGGGTTACTTTAAGTTTCGAACTATGTGACGTTTGAGCGCTAGAAATATGAAATTGTGTTCTCACGGGAGAGGTATCGAAAATTGAGAGCAATGCTTTTAGGTTTTGATGTGGAATGTTTGATATATTGCAATACTTTTTTATTATTATTACCAACGTTAAAACTAGGTCTCAAAAATAGAAATATTATTAAAAATGATAGAGATAATAACGTAGATGAGAGGAGGGCAGGGGGGTTTGAAGACAGATAGTACCTGATTATCTAGCTATAATTAGAACCACGATGCTTGAGGATTTGCGAAAAGACAATAAAAGATTAGTTTTGTTATTTAACCTTTAACTTCATTTACAAGCTACAGACGGTCCGATCTTAGCAAGCAATATAAAATTAAGATTTAAACTAAATTTAAATTCAAGCGTAAAATAAATTAAGAGAGACCCTTTTCCAGCAGTTTATCTGGTTTGCTATGTAAAAGAACCTTTTTATTTCAGTAATAATTTTAAAACTTTTTGTAACAAATCAATCTAGGTGCTTAACCCCATCTCCGGGAGATCTCAACCGGCTGAGAATGCGCGGACGCCTGCATTTTTTTGCAAAAATGTATGAGCAACTGTTAACAAAGCGGACGCGTATGACGGATCGTCGCATACATTTTCACGCAATCGTGCGCCCGCCTGTGTTTTAGCGAAGCCTTTGTGATTGCTGATGTCCATACAACGCAAATAAATAGGGCAAATATACCGTCTAATCTAAGTTTGGATTTGTCAGTACACTACGTGTAAAAAAAAACGAATGTTTAATTGTACAGGGCTGCGGTCAATGAAATCATCATCAATTTATTAGAAAAAAGGCATCAAAATAACAAACAATGTGATACTTTAATAATTATCAAGTATTATTTATTAAGTATTATTATATTTAAGCACAGTTGTTATAAAGACTGTGTACTTAACTAAGAAGTAAAGAGGCTAGATAAAGATAAATCTAGTCTAGCAGGGTTGTAGTCACCCGTCGCGTCGGGTCTCCGTGCACTTAATAACATGTAACACTGTACATCATGCATGAGGAGCATCCAATTAGTAGTAGCAACTAGTGACCCAACGGAAATTTTATTAAACATTACAATTCAGAGTAATATGAGTAACGTCTTTATAGGTAAATACAGCGTTTTTAACAATTTGTCGACTTCAAAACAATTAAATTTAATGGGAGTACTTTATGAACAAAAAGAAAAACAATAATTAAAATTTAAAAAAAAGGAAAAAGTTAATCTGAATTTATACATTATTATTACTTTTTTTTTTTACGAAAAAGAATCAAATATAGCCACACACTTCCTTTTAAACGCCTGTTTGCATATTTCTGAAAGATGTCGATTTCGCAATCTTTTAAGTTATTGTAAGTCCGCATACACCTGTACAGTGGGGCGCACTTACCTAGGTTAGTTTTACAGTGAGAGATTAAAGATATTTGTCAAAGGGTGCCTTGGTAGATAAAAATGTCATGACTGAAGCAAAAACGGGAACCGATGTCAAAACTATATTTTAGTAAAAACGTATACGGAAAGAGATTGCGAAAGCGAAATTGTAAGTTCTTCAAAAACTTTGATATTTTAATGATATTTTTGATTAACTATAAATACAAAATTAAGTATCGTTAAGTTATACTTTATGAAGCGTTGTTTGGCTACATTTACACCTAACAATCTGTTCTGGTGTTCTTTACATATAAGACTGGACTCAGTCGTCATAAACTTCCGATAGGTTTAGGTTAGGGAGATTTAGGAAACAGACCAGAAACGGTGAAAAAGAATTTCTGCAGTTGCAGAAGCGGAAGCCAGAGGTCCGCTATTATCATTAGTAGCAACCACCCTGTTACGTCAGAGTTAAAACTTTTTCTTTTGTTGCTTAGTATGGTTTGATGTTCATTAAATGAACTATGACTATTAACCCCTCAGAGAGCCGTAGCCCAGCTGAACAAGAGTCAATAGAATTTACTGTCACGCAGTTGAGTCTCATGCGACCGCCCGGCAGCCAATAAGTTAATTTTATTAGAATTAATAAAAACTGAAAGTTTATAGTTAAAATACCCAACGATGTACGTATGTAGTGATGAGTAATACCTAAACTACGTCGTGCCAGGTCAAAAGGCCACATACACAAAGTATTTTATCAAAAATGTATACTTACATTGAGATTGTAAAAAATAAACATCGCAACAATGTAATAGATGTAGGTAAAAAATAAGTTTATGTTTTATTGATAAAAGTAAAAATATCGCACAGGTACCTAAAGTAAGTAGTGGATTTAAATAAAATTATTAAAAATAAGAAAGAAAATAAGAAATTGGATAATTACTTTATCTACATTTTAAAAAACAACCTTAATAAATTAACAGGACGCCGTAATTCGACCTAGCTGCACTTTGATATGTTTTTGTACGAATTTAAACGTATGAATAATCCAGAACAGTGTATTATTTACCTATTTATGGTAGGTCACACTATGCATACGTCTGCAGAGTGCAAGAGTGGGCTCCAAAATTTGACGATTACCAACGAATTCAAATTCACATAAAAACGAAACCCCAAGTGCAGCCAGCCTTATTCCCACAGCTGAATGTGCGCTTAAACGTGATAGAGCTCAAAGGAATGGTTTCATTCTATTGCGTCCTTTATGGGATCTCAAACACCCGGATCTATTTCCATTACGATGGGAGGACATCGTAAATGCACAGGTGTCTTAACCATGTTTTCATTAGGCAGGTTTCACACTAAACGTATTTATTGTCTGCTGCCGTCTGGGTGCAGGCTCATTTTCGGTCCCATTTTGAACGTGAATTCCGACTGCATTATTCGTCTGCACATATTGACAATACGCCACTGGTTTGAATAAAAGAGTAGGCTTTTTAGGTTTACACTGGATGCGTATGCTAAACAGCCAATTATTCAGTATATACAGGGTGAATTTTTATTAGTGTACATTACATAAGAGTTAGGTTATATTCATGATAATAAACATCTTTGCTTAAGAAACTATTTACCTATCTCAACTTAATTTTGTTAATGCTCATAAGCGATTCTTAACATTAACGCGGATGGCGTACACTAAGTTAAGTTAGGATAGGTAATTTGTTTCTTGAGGTTAGTTGTTAGTTATGATGAGTATAGACAAATCCTTAAGTATTTTGCACTAATAAAAATTTTTCTAATATAAATAAAAGAGTGCTTCACTACGCTCAAGTTTGCGTTTCGGTGCGTAGGCGTAGTGGCGAAGTACATAGGTATTACAATCAGCGACCAACAATACGTTTGGTATGAACATTGCTTTATTGTCGAGTACCTATACTCGTAGATAAGGTTGAAAATAGAAGAAAGACATTAAACGTAACGTACCATTATTAAATTTAATTGCAGGCAGTTTAAATAAAGATCGCGCATAAAGTAATTACTGTAAAAGACAAACGAAATGTAATTGAAGACCTCTGTAGCCGAGAGGCGAGCATACCGGACTTGGTGTTCTATCTCTGAGGTCCCGGGTTCGATTCCCGGTCGGTCAATGTAGAAAAATAACTTTTCTCCATTGTCTAGGGTCTGGGTGTTTTGGTACCGTCGTTGTTTCTGATTTCTGTAACACAGGTGCTTAAGCTACTTACCATAGGATCAGAGCAATGTATGTGATGTTGTCTAATATTTATTTATTTTATATTATAATAAAAATGAAAATTTTATCAAGCATGTTTTAAGCGGACAAGGTATATAATAACAATTATATACCTGACGCACAAGTATTTACAGTTGAGTTCATAGTACATTAAGCATCAAGAGGCTATATGCATAAAAAAATGGGTAAGATAATAAATATTAAATAATGTATGGGTTATCGGATAAAAATGATTTAAATAGTAACAGATAAAGCTAAATGGTTTTGATTCATCGTACTTATGATATGACTCCCAGTTATTTTAGAATTATGCTACAAGATTCAATTAAGATAGTAAAAATAAATGATGTACCCCTGTTTATTGTATCCAGGACATACCTACATATTCATCAAAGATAGCTTATGAATCACCGAGCATCGAAATACAAGAATGTAAGTAAATTATTTATTTCGAGAGAGACAGTATTGTGTGGATCATATAAATTATAGTGTATTTATATTGTTTAAACAAGGTATAGAGCTGTTGTTCCAATGAAAAAAAAACAAGTTGTCAAATTTAATAGCTTAAGTCCATTTATCTACATCATTAATAGATTTAAATAAAATTGATAATGTACAAACTATACATAAAAATCCAAAAAAATATTTATGTAAAATTCACAACACACACACAACCAAAACACCCTGTTAAAAACCAAAATCGTAACGCGAAATAGTAACTATTACTTATCTGCGCCACGCAAATAAGGTCGCTTTTCTGTCTTGCTCGCTCGTGAGAGACTGGTTGGTTGTTGTTTTTAAAATCGTTTTAAATATTTTATACATTCGGTTATATTTTTTATGGGAATATTTTTTTAGTATTCAGCGTCCATGCCGCTATTGTTTTACGGATTAGCGGGAATGCCTTTCGTTAACTAACATTCTGTATAATTCCTTAGAATAGTTATAATGGTATTTTTCTCTGTTTAAGTTGTTAGTTAATATTAGGAACACAGAAAAAATACAGGAATAACAGAGAAAAATCCCAGTAGCAAAATAAAAGACGACAAACGATTCAAAACTTAGAAAGCAAAAAAAACTAAGGTGGTTTCAGATTGGACGATATTTTTGCAAGGTTTCATCAGAGCTGACCTAAATGCAGAACCAAAAGAATAAGCGATTAAAAGTGATAAACATAAAATATTAATCCATTCATGGTTTTTCAATGATACCTAATTTGAGACAATATTATAATAATTATTCAAGATACATGTATTATAGGATACTATGTTATGAAACTATAAAAACAAAAAATGTGCTTAACATATTGTGCATAATATTATATTATGTATAAAGTACTTTGTTAAACTCAGACATTTGATATCTTCTTTTTTCTAAGTAATTATGTTTTGTAAGAGAATGTTTAAAAAAAAAAGTTAATGATATCAAATTTCTGCTTCCACAGTGTTTATATCTATACTAATATTATAAAGTTGAAGAGTATGTTTGTTTGGTTGAACGCGCTAATTTCAGGAACTACAAGTTAGAATTTAAAAAAACATTTTTTGTTGAATAGTCCATTTATCGAAAAAGGTTTTAGGCTATATTTTATCACGCTACGACTAATAGAAGCGAAGTATCAATGAAAAATGTTGCAAAAGCGGAAAAAAATATTCCTTTTAAAGAGTTTCCGTTTCGTGCGCTACGTAAACGGTTAACGTTTCTAAAAAATCTTGTATAATGGAATAATTTCCATTCAAAAGTTCTATCAAAAGTCCGAAACAGCACACACAGTCTATCTTTTTTATAGTAATAAAATTTGTTCTAAATTAATGCATCGTCGATAGCGTCGCTTTTTCTTTTACTTTCAGATCGAGGCATTGACTTGGTTTATTGTAATATTTAGGTGTGTCTGGCTCATTACTTTAAATGGAAAAGCTAAAGTCAGTCAATATGGCAGGTGATCGCAAGTTTTGCCACCTTGTAAAAATGCCCAATCTGGAAACGACCTACAAAGAACAATACTGAAAGAAAACTTTACAACTGTTGTGACAGCTGACTTTGCTTTGTCAGGGTTCTGTTTGAAATTGAAATACCTGAACCGAAAAGATAACAGCACTAGAGAACTAAGAACAGATCAAAGGGAATCAGTGTATCGGTGCTTTGACATTAAAATGTTTGGTTACATAGGAAAGCTAAGACAAGAATAATATTTTTTGTTATTTTTCAATGATGAATCAGTGAAAAAATAAATGGTAGACATTGTGTTAAAAAAGTACGAGCCTAATCTTATATTAGGGAAGTAACCTATTAATTTTGATTTTATTAAGAGTGTCGAAATATATGTTGCTGCGGCATAAACGCGTATCTTTTTTTTACGTAAAAAAAAAAAAAAAAAAAAAAAAAAAAAAAAAGATACGCGTTTATGCCGCAGCAACATATATTTCGACACTCTTAATAAAAGAGTGTCGAAATATATGTTGCTGCGGCATAAACGCGTATCTTTTTTTTACGTAAACTTAGAAATTTGATTTCTTCACAGCTTTAAGGGACTGTAGACCTGAGTATATGGTTTTTATTTCTACTAGAAATAAAAAAAAAAAAAAAAAAAAAAAAAAAAAAAAAAAAAAAAAAAAAAAAAAAAAAAAAAAAAAAAAAAAGATACGCGTTTATGCCGCAGCAACATATATTTCGACACTCTTAATAAAAGAGTGTCGAAATATATGTTGCTGCGGCATAAACGCGTATCTTTTTTTTACGTAAACTTAGAAATTTGATTTCTTCACAGCTTTAAGGGACTGTAGACCTGAGTATATGGTTTTTATTTCTACTAGATACCTCCACGCGTTCCCGAGACCCTTTATTTTGGAAACGCGTGGAGGTATCGAGGTGACATTTGTATTACCTAAAGCACACCTATTTTTTTTTAAACTATGACCTTTTAGATATAAGATATCTTTCCAAATTTATCTAAAGAAATAAAACATTGAAAAGCCAAACCAACTTGGCTTTTAAAAGTACTTCAACTAAAAACAAATTTCCGACAAAAACAAATAATGCAAACTTCGATAGCTCGCCCACATTTTCATTTAGAGAAGTTTCACGATTTGCGAGAAAACAATTTCTGGTACGGACATACTTAGAGACTACTTACAATAAAATACTTGTAATCAAAATAGTTGTTTAACTAATATGCTGAAAGCGACTTAACAACTTCCTTTCCTAATTACAAACGAACTAACCAAAATTAGAATGGATTGGTAGATCCGTAGGCTCACTGCTTAAGTTTGTACATATTTCAATAATTTATTAGAATATCATCTTACTAGTACGTTTTATAAATGTGAAAATTACTATGTTCGTATAATTATTACTTTTAAGCTACAATTTGGCACACATATAGATATTGATCTGACTTAACACATTAGTTTTGGTTGGACTAATTCCTGTAGCACGAGACGGGCAGCAGCGTCTTCGTGTGAAATCTTATAAATAAACTGCGCTCACCAACACGCCTGCAAAGCGTGGCGAGTATTGGCAATCCCCCCGATAATCAGTCATTGGGGGAGGCCTTTGTTCAGCAGTGGACCTCCTATGGCTGAAATGATGATGATGAAAGTTTTGGTTCCATTTTTTTATATTTCCGTGCGATAATTATTTGCCATAATTCTAAAGCCTACGCAGATAAAGTCGCGGGCTGAAGTTAGTTAGCTGCAGTATTATTCTTTTATTCACGACTGTTTCAGAAGTTGTGTACCAAAGTCATCATAGCTTAATGCTTTTTGTTGTTAACTAATCATAATACAAACAAAATATCAATATAACCAACCATATTCGTTAGAAGTCTGACGTAGATACTGTATTTACTTGCCGGGACTGTAGTTTTGCAGGAGAACACCGACTTTTTGAGGAAGAAACAGAATTATTTATTTATTTATACTTAAGAATTTCATGTTAAAAAACATGATTCTCTTTGATCTGTAGAATGTGGTCGCAATCTACAGATTAAAGAGAACGACCCAAAATTGCTAACAAATAAAAGTTATATTTTGTTCAGTTGCGAACACATGTCATGCTTAGCAGCGCTGGCTAACTTAAAGGAATTGCTTTGCTGCCCTGAAGGGTGTTTTGTCTTTAAAGTTATTAGTAATACCTTTAAAACCAATCTACCGAGATTCAAGTTCGAGACGCTACGACAACTCTACAAGTTAACAGAAAATGGGTGATTATGAACCTACTGCGCCTAGCCCAGTTGTTGTAAAGTTGCTTGTTTTTTAGCGTTCTTTTAATTTACTTTTGGCTTAGTAGGTCAATGCTACGAAATAAATTAACTTACACATTTTCCTGTATTAAATTTTGGAGTGTCAGTGTTTTAAACCACAGGGAGGTGCACGCAAAGCCTTAAATTACAAATTTAAATTATGTTGTGCGGAAAAAAATGTTTCAAAGATGAACTTAATGCCTTAAGGTATTAAGTTGACTATCTAACATTTTACCATACATGCTCATCTAAGCAAAGATTTTGAGTAACCATCTTAACTTTGGAAGAATTAATTAATGAGGAAGTAAAAATTAAACTTAACATTTATTATTTTGTTATTTCAATATGTGTCTTTTGAAATAGTAATTAGTTCATCTATGACATCTATTTAAATGTCAGCTACATGTGATTTATGTTCACTAAATTAGGTTTAATAAAAAAGTACTCCAATTATAATTAGGTTATTGATTGAATCTTCTAACTTGACCTCTATTAAGGGCAGTACCTATCCGCTAACTTTCTATCAAAGCTAACCTTTCATAGTAACGATAAGAATTAGAAACATCAAAGGGATCGCCCAGGCTTGGCCCGTAACAAAGGATGGCAATTTGTCCGTAGATTCTACCTACGTTCTGCGACGTACATACAGAGACTACTAAACAAATAGACGCCACTCACTCATATGTACCAGTCACCACTGCAACTTTAGCGTAGTTATTTCAGCCCAGGGTCTAAAGTGTATTTAATTAAATGCAATATATTTACTGCATTCTATAATGTTAAAAAAGTGTTTTAAATAGGTAAGTATATAAAACATTTATTTTTGCAAATACATAAGCTATTAATGTTATTTATTTATTTATTTTTTTAGCTACTACTGCTTCGGGACAGTATGTGGGCTTGTACCAATAAGAAGCAGCGCAAGAAAGTCAGTCACTTCTGTCAGCCTCTTTTCAAAAATCATAATTGTAAAAAAAATGGTAATTATTTTTGCAAATAGGTCATAAATGGTTCTTTTTCAAATTTGTGCCAGCTTGTCAAAACTTTGTAACGCGACCTCTATCTGCAAATGATCTGAGGTAGAACCTAATGTACCAGCGCCCTAATAAACAACAGTAACTCGGTGTTATTTGCAGGCGAACATTTATCATATAATCCAGACATCAGTTGAGTTTCATTGGGCATGGCAATAAACTTACGTCGGATTATGACGTCATTTAGACGTGTTAAGGTGATAGCTGTAATTATGTCGTTTATTATCCCTCCTACGTGAGATTCTTAATGAAACAAGACACAAGAAATGAAATGTGTCATCATTCCAAGAGATTATACCTTAATATCTATTACATTCTTGCAACTTAATCTCAATCTTATCTGAAAAACCCTTACAATAGCATAACATTATGTCAATGATCTGTAGTATTTATGTTTTTTTGAGAAATATTTGTATTTAAATAAATGACTACTAATTTATTGAAATAGACTATAGCTAATAGATATTAGGTACCAGATTTAATTTCGCAAACTTAAGTTATAACTTTTTTTTCCAACTTTTTAAAACTTACTCTTCCAGTTAAAGTTGGACTTCTATTCAGCATACAGCACACAACAAACTAAAAACCAAACACAGGTAAAAAAAAAATACTGTCTAATAGATTTCCACTTGAAGTTTCAAGAAATGGGAAAGGTTTTATTGTGTAGATATAACTTAAAACGCACGGGTGTGCAAGCGCTATGTGAAACTGTATATTCTAGTGGCTGGGGTTGCTAGTTGTGTTTTGTTTTTCACAAAGAACCTTTTCTCCTCTCAAGCGATTCCCAAGTCGGGCATTACCCATTTATACTGCCTTAGCTAAGGACCTCTATCAAGGTAATTGCCATAAAGGCCCTCACTCACGGCTAGCGGTTTTAGTCCATTGTGTATTAATAATCCACATCCATTACTTTGGGTTATATGCGGTTGATAACTAAAATTCACGCTTAGGTTAATTTCGTATGATCTATTGTTTGGTTATCCACAAAGATAATGGTTCTGTTGTATTCCTTTATTAATTCCATATTTGTCTTCTCCTCTTTCCCTGGTTTTTTATATTCACAGAACGAAATACGAACTGATTAATTACAAACAATCATGATAGTTGGCACAAGACGGGATCTTTACGTTTTTTGATACAGTTAGTGTTGTAGCACGCTTTTAACCAAATATAGACGATACCACAAACCTACGGTGGTATAAATTTCAGTCAAAACAACTTTTGTACAGAATTTTTTTTTTTTATAACAATTGTATCATAACAATACAG
This sequence comes from Anania hortulata, assembly GCA_963576865.1. Taxonomy (NCBI): domain Eukaryota; kingdom Metazoa; phylum Arthropoda; class Insecta; order Lepidoptera; family Crambidae; genus Anania; species Anania hortulata. The sequence goes on along the minus strand of OY756404.1, from coordinate 9,065,410 downwards.
TCAGGTAAAAAAATACAAGCTAAAAACTAGATACAAGTGAAAACTAAGGTATGGTAGGAACAGCTACAGACGCTACAGTTAATCTGAAGTAATTAACTCATAGAATCGATACGATCCGGCTAAGATCCCCTCACTTTAGGCTTTATTTCAACAAATTGTGGTTGCTTGGTGTGATATTAATCTCCCACACTTGTCTGAAAAACTTTCAGACAGATTTATTTTTAGCTGAGTCCAAAATATACCTTTGCCTACAGCGCCGCGCTATTAATTATGATAAATACAATTAACTACAGTAGAGTACGGATTTATTGAATTCTTGTAACTATTTGTAAATTTATATTTCGCTGGATGCCGGCCGCTTCCAACCAGTCAAACTGGACGTCCTATGGCTGAAATGATGATGATGATGAATGGACGAATGCCATGTAAGCCCTGGTAAACTAAATTATATTATAAACAATAAAAACGTTTTTTTTTTCGAAATAATGCTAAATCATAGGTTCATAAGTATCTTGAACATATTGCTAAAGCAAATTCGAAAGAATAATAAGTTATCTTTCTTCTTTTTTTCTTCTTCTTCAAATTAGAATAATTATGAACTCATTTAAATAAATTTTGGATAAACAACAACAATTACTTTTTAGAACAACATAATAAAAAAAGAAGTATGGGAAATATAAAAAGGTTACCTTTAAAACCATACCTTTATGAACAAACAAAAAGATTTTTCTAAAACTGTATAAGTAAATAAATTGAAATGTAAGTTGGCAGGACTAACATTAAGAAATAAACAAGAAAAATGGACCAGGGAAATAATGAAATGTTACCCTAGAGAAAGAAAGAGAAAAAGAGGAAAACCGGCTCGAAGTTGAGAAGATAACCTAATGCCACTGCGTGTACAACATAGAGGGAAAATAATTTAGGATCGGGTAGGTACAGACAACAGCACGTCAACCTACCACTAAACATCAAATTTTCTCAATTGATATTGATCTCTACGCGTCGGACTTAAAGTTGAAAATCAATTCAGTGACCTTTAACTTTTTTGGTAGGTTGACCTGCCGTTGTCTGTAAAAAATAATCGAATTCGGAATAACCAATGTCTAATAATAATAAATAAAGTAAACTGTAAACCTAGTTTGTAGGATTTTTAAAGGCTTTTTCAATCAATATAGTTAAGCTACTTTTGTGTTCACAATGCATAAAATTCATAAACCTTTCGTCTATCTTTGGGTTTTTTAAGAGCAAACAAGCAAGTGCAAATCCTAAACATTCGTGAAATTAAAATAAAATATTAAGTTTTGGCTATTAATTTAATTTACGATCAATTTATTCCATTAGGATAAGAAAATCTTGGTCTTACTTGTCCAATCAACTAAAAATCTCTTGCCAGTCGGCATACATAAGGTATCTTCCTAATGTCAAGAAAAGTCAAATTACGAAACCCAATTCTGAATTTGTATCGACGTACCAGTGAAAAATAGAAACGCCTACGCAATCCACACAAAGCTTCTCTGAAGATTGATCACGTGACAAGGGTCGTTGCGAATTTGTGTAAAGACCACCTTCAATAGGAGACATAAAATTTTTATCCCTAACAAAAGACTTCAACAGGTTCTGCAAGTACGATAGAAAATTGTAAAGAAATTAATTTTTTCATCTTGCAACCTTTAAGTGGGTTCTTATTCAGTTAATGGTTTGCACGTCTTTGCATTCGCCTATAATTTATTGTTTGAAATAAATAAGTAATATTGTTATCTAGCATTTAATATGTTTAAATAAAATAAAAATAAATGAATTTCTCTCAACAATCAATACTTATTTACAATTTTAATTTTCTACCCCCTAGCAAGTAAATAATGTATAGCATCTATCCATATGACATCCACGACTCAGGTACAATTTTCGTTCTCATAACACAAATACTTGTAGCAGGATTCGAACCCGCGTCCACTAAGTTTCGTATTGCCATTCGGATGAAAACACAACATTTTGACACCATCGTGATTATTTGATGATGGAACCAGGAAGTTGATGGTGAAACTTTTCAGTGGCTACTAGTACCTTCGTGTTTGTAGTTCTTTGATTCGTTTTGATATTTATTTATTTATATTTTTAAATTATACATTCGGTATGAAAATTTCGTACCAAAATTATAGAAGCGACGGGGCGTGATATACACACAAGCTATGCCCTGCGGTCGTGTCTCGGGAGAGACACGGGCGTGGCGAGGAAAAAGCACGGTCGTGCCGAGCGCGATACGTCACTCCTTTCGTAGAACACGCCTCGCCCGCTTCACACTCGCGCCTCGAGCGCAACACTCCCGCGCTACGCCAGCGCCATTCCCGCACCACGCCCTTGCTTCTTGTGTATGTCCTGCGCCCAACACTATTACGTATCCTCATCACAATTCAAAGCACCGATTTGATTAGTGCATCATTTCAGCCATAGGACGTCCACTGCTGAACATAAGCCTTTTCCAATGACCTATCATCGGAACGGATTGCCAATACGCGTCACGCTTGGCAGGCGGGTTGGTGAGCGTTTTTTTTTTAAATATTGAACAACATCACGTACATTGCTCTGCTCCTATGGTAAGGAGCTAAAGCACATGTGTTACAGGAATCAGAAACTACGACGGTACCAGAACACACTGACCCGAAACTATATACAAAAGTTATTTTTCTACGTTGACCGACCAGGAATCGAATCCGGGACCTCAGAGATAGCGATACCAAGTTCGGTATGCTCGCCTCTCGGCTACAATTACGAAGGTCGTAGAAATTCATCATCATCATTTCAGCCATATATCCATCCACTGCTGAACATAGTCCTCCCCCAGTGACTTCCAGATTGGTCGGTACGAAGCCCGCATCCAGCGGCTTCCTGCAACCTTTACCAGGTCGTCTGTCCACCTTGTAGGTGGACGTACTACACTGCGCTTGCCGGTACATGGCCTCCATTCCAGAACCTTTCTGCCCCATCGGCCGTCAGTTTGCCTACTGCCTATTACTGTACTGCCATTTTAGCTTGCTAATCCGTTGGGATATGTCAGCGACTTTTGTTCGTTTACGAATCTCTTCATTCCTGATTCGATCTCGCAAAGAAACGCCGAGCATAGCCCTTTCCATAGCACGCTGTGCAACCTTGAGCTTTCTTATGAGGCCCATAGTGAGTGGCCTCGTTTCAGTTCCATATGTCATCACTGGTAACACACACTGCTTGTAGACTTACGTCTTCAGGCACGAGTTTGGACGAGAAGACGTTGCGCAGCTTTCCGAACGCTGCCCAGCCGAGTCTGAGTACAGGAGCAGGGCACGAAGGCGATTCCTCTGCAGCGCGACGTATGGCAGGGAGACGTTATATCATCGAAACTGTTTACCGCTGCATTGGAAGACGCCTTCAAGCTTCTAGAATGGAAAGGATTCGGCATCAACATTAACAGCGAGTACCTCGTCGAAATTATTGTTACATAAATTGATCTAAACCGGGAATCTAACGACGCTACTACGCCAATCGGGTCGCCAAATATTGTTTGACGTAATATTTTACCTATTTAGAACTCGAACTCTGAAATCGGCTATTTGTGCCCTATTCCTCTCTTCCAGCTTAATTCGACCGAGTGTAGAGTTTTCCAGATTAAAATAACAAATATTTAGTAGGTACCAAAGTTTTTTTATTAAATTTCATTTCAAACATTCGTGCCACTATATTTTCTGTCATTTGGCTCATGCCTAACTCAGTCACGCTTGACCAGTTTTCATAATTCTTATTTGATTGTATTATAAAAATTTAGTAAGTTTAAAAAAAAACATAATAAAAAAACATATAATGGACTAAATAATGGTCTCAAAATGACAACTATACTCGTATTAAGAATAGCTATATCTCTTAATTGCTATTACTTTATACTTAAGCTTGAACTTCATACACCTCCAAGGTACCTACCGTAGACGTTAGTATCGGATGTTAATTTCATTTTGATACATATGCCTCACAAAAAAGGACGGACGGACATGATAAATCCCTAAAATCCACAATAAAACGTATTTTTGTACAAAAAAGTAGATCTATTTTTGGATTACATAACTCAATTTAAATTTTGTTTTTAGCAATAACATGCTAATTACGGTATGCAATTACGGTAGTAAACTAATTAAGGTATACGTATATCCGCAACATTGATCAGATAAAACGCTGGCTTCAACAGCGAGAAACACTTGACAAATTTCGACGGGTTAGCCAACGTCCTCCGTAGCTTAGTTGGAAAAGCACTCGCCCGGCATGCGATGAGACGTGGGTTCGAGTCCCACCTGAGGCAGTCGGTTTTTTTCAAGTGTTATATTATCATACTTATCTCAAAACTGTAGTACTAGCGGTAGTACTATTAGGTATTCTGTTGGTACTAGTCAATTCTATTTGCACAACTTTCTAACTGAATAAATCAATGAAAAAGTATAAATTACTTTCCTCAACAAATGATTGATTCTCTCAACAAAAAATAATATTTAAAGTCATGTAGTTGTTACTCAATAAAATTGTGGCTAAAATAACAATAAAAAATTGTGGATAAAACAAAGTCGGGTTAGTTACACCTAACTCGAGAACGGCGGGACCGATTTTCATGATCTTTGATTTGTGGAATTTGTCTCAGCCCCAAATAGCAGAATAATTTAAAAAAATGTATGTAGGGGCGGTACGAAGTTCGCCGGGACAGTAATAATGTAATTTTACCGAATTGTAATTTGTTAAATGTCAAAAATAACAGTTGGTATGTGGGTGTGCCTGCTCCGCACGCAATGCGCGTTGCCGTAAAGTGCACATTTACTTCTCATTAAGTAACCCACGCATGCTTTACAACAAGTAAAGCCACCGCCGAAGGGTGCAAGGATCCGTCATTCATTTCGGCTGACAAAGACGTGCCTAGCAGTTTTTTCTTGTCCACTCTTCATATTTGAAGCCTAATCCAATGGAGGCACTATTGGATTTAGTGTCACCACTAGCGTAGCGAGTTTTTATTGATTTTTTTAATTCCACACGGCCCGATTATCGTCATCGCGTTGTGGTTACCCTTGTTGGGCTCGCTCAGACTCACCCGGTATAGTTGAGGAGGTCCTTTCGGCTTTTTCAAAGGCCATTAGCAATAGGTTCGTACGTAAAAAAATTGCAGGAACCGTCCCTAGAATTTTAAGTAAGTTAAGTAGGTTTAGCTCTCTTGTATGGCTTGTAGTGCAAGTTTCATAAGAATTTACTTAGGAGAGTATTATATCATTTTACGAAACACTAAGATTAAATTTGGCTAAACAAATTCTATTTTAAATACCAAAATATCGATAAAGTAATAAATATTTGCAAACCAAATATCCATACTTGTCAGCGATCTACTTTCTAGTCGTCTTATTGACACAAATTGATAGGAGCTACTAAGTATATTTGATATTGGGGTTCGTAATCCATGTATTCTGCGATATGGTAAATATCGTGCCAAATTTAGTTTAACCGTCAATGGATTATTTAAATTGCTTACCAATGGATTAGCTTAGTACGAGACATCAAGGTACGGGATTAAGACATCCTTCTGACTATATCTACGTCAAACAATTATTGAATGAAGTGAAATAATAATTATTATTATCATCATTAATTTTTGCCGTAACATGCTGAACATAGGTCTCCTCCAATAACTTCCAGATTAGCTGGTTGTAAGCGGCCTGCATCCAGCTGCTTTCTGCAAACTTCATCAGGTCTTTTGTCCGCATTGTGGGTGGGCGTCTAATGCCACGCTTGCCGGTACGTGGCCTTCAATCCAAAACCTTTCTGCCCCATTGCCCGTCAGTTCTACGTGCTATTTGCCCTGGACAGTACCCACTGCGACTTTACCTTGCTAATCCGTGGAGCTGTCAGTTATGTCAGTATTATGATGTTTAATTCTGTGTCTAAATATATAATCTGGAAATCACAAGTTAATATAGTTATAGCACGTTAACAGAAGTTGCAAAATGCAGATTCAAAGAAAATATTGATTTGCACCTGATTTGCACTGTCGAAGTTTTATTATAGTTAAATATGTCATTTTTCAGATACCATTTCATGCAGAACCCTAGGCTGGATGGTGAATGGTTTTTAAATAATTACCCAACTTTCTAGCTGTAATAAGACAAAACTAGGCCTAAACCTGTCAAATACCTTAAAGGGGATTATTTACCCATCTAATAACAAAGCTTAGCCTTTGATTTTACATACGCGATTAAGTTTTTCTTTGTAGACTTCTTTACGAGCACTTAAGTAAAATTGAAGTGATTTATGGAGCCAATCGAACATAAAACTTTTTGTTTTTCTGTACAAACTAAAAATAACAACACACCCAACTAAAATTGGTGCGATTTATTGGGACGAAAAATCCTACACTTTTTGGTTTAGTAGTTTCCGATATAAACTCTTGATCGTGAACGAGCTCGCAGAGCTTATAAATAAACCGGTCTTTGTGAATGCGTGTGTAGAAATGTTTTTCAGTAAGTATATTTAAACGAGTTTGAGTTAACAAATATTTTAAGTAAAAAGAAAACTAAAACTACGAAGTAATATATAAGTCATTGATTAAAACTAAACTAAAAAACTAACTCTTACCAAATAAATATTTACAAATAAATTATAAATAAAAATTAGTCTGAGTAATTTGATTTACCAACTGGTTGGTAACCTTTGCGTTAATAGCCTGAAGTTAATAATTACTTGTAATTTTTAGACACCCCTTTCGATGGGCACCCCTTGAAAATGTATATTTCTATATACCTATTTTACTATGTTACTTCATTTTAGGTTATCACATTATGTTATGTATTCTGCTATATGTACAATTCTCCGATAAGTAATAATATAAGATAATAATCACAAACGATACATAACAATTATCATTGTCATCATCATAATCAGCTCACGTCAAGGCGTGGTCTCCGCTCAAGAACACGACTACCTCATCGGTTATCGGTTCTTTGGAATGCAATTAGATTTTGATTTATTTATTTGTTTAGGTAGAATATAAAATGTAATAGTAAAGTACGTACACTTGTCTCATTAAAACTAATATTTTGAAGTCTACTAAATATTGTTTCATAAATTAATTATTTTTTACGTAAACATAAGCAGAGAGAATAAATTTTAAAATTGTTAGAAAAGTTAAACAATTAAAATGGGTTATTACAAAAGTTGGTTACAAACAGCTTTACGAAGATGGAGTTACAACAACACTTTAAACAGTCTAATGGAAGAATAATTAAACAAGTACTTCGTGTTGTGTCATTACGTTTCAGTGGGTTAATGTCACCTCGTAACTCTACATCTCTAAGTAATTACTTGAGTGCCACTCACAAATATAAAATCGTAATTAAGGACATCCTACGCTCCAGTAAAGTAAGGAAATAAGGGCTCGTTTTAAAAAAATTACAGTATTAAAATCCAATAATTAACTTATTTTTTCGGAAAGGATGTATAATGCATTGGTTATTTTTAAGATGTCGAATTAAATAATAATAAATATTGGATAGCATCACATAGGTACATTGCTCTGATCCCATGGTAAGTAGCCAAAACACTTGTGTTACAGAAATCAGAAATAACGACGGTACCACAACACCCAGACACGAGACAATATAGAAAAGTTATTTCTCTACATTAACCGACCGAATCGAACCCGAGACCTCAGAGATAGCGATATAAAGTCCGGTATGCTTACTTCTTGGCTGCTTTGCTTTTCGTTAAATTATGATCATCTACGCTTCAAGTGTTTTGCCACCAAATATATGAAAACTATAAACAATGTTTAGGTACTATCAATAAACAATTACTTTTTAATATTTTGTAGTTGGTCGGCACGTGATGTGTATAAAGCTTTTGTCTTCTCTAGTTTCTTATCTCAAATAATATAAAACTGAGAACTTATTATTTTCAAACCACGCAACTGGATTTGTTAGAATTTTTACTGTCATTTAGAAATAAAAAATCAAAAGTTTTTACTAAACATCATGTACTAAACTCAAATGTATGGTTGCAAATAAATGTTGTTCTCTATTCTAATCTTAATCTAAAACACGAGAATTATGCTTGTGAAAATAGACAAAAGTCTATGTTTTGTAAGAGTCCTAAAAATATTTTTAACGCATTCATTGACAACGCTGTACCTATTAACCTTAAATAATAATGTACTACGGAATTGTATAACTTAAAAATGCTACCAAAAAGTTCTCTCATTGCTTCTTTGCGAAGCTAGACTGCTACTAGTATCACTAAGTATTATCAAACACCTAAAATATAATGTTAGCAAAATATCAGTACTTAGAAAGTACAGAATAAATAGAATTTCGTAAGAAACAACAATAAGTTTAATATTTTTTCACATCTGAAAAGATTATACAAATATTTTTACTTATTTGTGGCAGCCATTTTGCAAAGGTTAAAGGGTCCCCTAATAAACCTTAGACCTGCGATAAATACTTGGCACAAGAAAATTACCTGTCTCATTTTTCGGATTTCAGGATAAAAGGGCTGACATAATACTTTCTTATAGATAACACACACTTGCTAGTGCTGGATTTTGTAGTTATAAGTTATATTAAACTAGACTTATTTTTTACTTAAAAATTATTCAGGAATGATTCTACAACTCAAATACAACAAGAATTTTACTCTGGAATCAACATCACTCAATTAAAAGGTTGATTTTCCTATAAAATCCAAAACAACTGCTTGGCTATAAACTATTGTTTTTATCTATTACGTGCTAGTTATCTAAGAGAATATAACATTTTTTTAAAAACGACCAACTCAGGCGAGTATCTAACCCACGTCTTTTCACCCGGATGGCTGCCTCTTAGTTTGGTATGAAGCAGTGAAATGAATTATTTGCGATTCCGGTGTGTAAGTCCCATTGTTTTATCGGAACACCAGAGTAGCATTGCCACATCAAATGGGAAGCGTGTTTACAATTATTTTTAATTTGATTAATACAAACAACAAATCAGATTTCACATATCATTTTATTTTTTCTCTTCCTAGGACTTCGTGCTGTTCTTTGTCGGGGTACGCTTGAACATTATCCGAGAGATGAGGCAAGTTTTGTTATTTCATTTAAAGTGATTGATATCACACGTCTGTAACACTTAAAATGGAGAACTAGACGACCAGACCATTTATGACAAAGATTACAAATCTAATGCTATCTGAATATGCAGGTTTCCTCACGATATATTTTCCCTCACCGCCGATCAAGTGGTTTAAATTCGTACATAGATTCCGAAAACTCCAGAGGTACGTGCTGTGGATGTAAGACGAGACTCCAATTCTTTGACCATCGCCACTGTTTGTTTATTTTATGCTTATTTAAATTACAATACTATTTATTATATTAAAATGAAAAAGCGCTTTGTAATATTAATATTCCAGTTGTGGCCATGGCTTCGCCCGCGTGAAATACAGCTTGTCACCCTCTATTTTACTCCCATAGGAGGTGAAATAAAAATAGCAGCCTATGTAATTCTCTAATCCCTAAACTACCACTAAGAAAAAATCAAGTCGATCCCTTGCTATGTGAAAAACAAAAACAAATGTATCCCACGGGAACCGTACATATTTTCGGAATAAAATGTAACGTATTTTCTATTTCAGAGTATAATCTATCTCGTAACCAAAGTTCTTCTAGATCCGTTGACTCGTTCAGGCGTGATTGGATGACAAACACCCATCCATCCAAACTCTCGCATTTTACGGTTCCGTTCCTCACAAGGAAAAAACTGAACCGTTGTAGGATCATTTTGACGACCTCCGTAGCCGAGAGGCGAGCATACTGTCCTTGGTGTCGCTATCTCTGAGGTGACGGGTTCGATTCCCGGTCAGTCAATGTAGAAAAAATACTTTTCTATATTGTCTCGGGTCTGGATGTTGTGGTACCGTCGTTGTTTCTGATTTCTGTAACTTAAGTGCTTAAGCTACTTATCATAGGATAAAGACCAATATATGTGATGTCCAATATTTATTTATGCTTTATTTAATATTTATCACGTTGTTGTCTGTCCGTCTGTCTGTCTGTCTGTCTGTCTGTCTGACGGACTGTCTGTCAAGACCCTTTATCTCGAGAATGCGTAGAGGTATCGAGTTGAAATTAAAACGATATACTCAGGACTGCAGTCTCTTGAAGCTGTGGAAAAATCAAACTTTTATTGTAAAAAAAAAGCTACGGCCGCAAAAAATGTATATTCCGACACTCTCAAGGGAATCAAAACTAATAGGTTACATCCCGTTGACCTAGATCATGAAATTTGGCAAGAAGCAATGTCTTATAGTACAAGTAAAGGCAAAAGTTCAAAAACCGTATATTTTAGTAACTAAAAAAAAAACTTGGAAAATCGGTAAATATGTTTGAGACTCGATTTCCGTTATAGACGAATTATTTACATAGCTCTAAATTGGTACGGAACCCTCGGTGCGCGAGTTCGACTCGGACTTGGCGGGTTTTTAATATTATACATTAAATATTATAACACAAACATTCATTTTGAGCATAATAAGTGGTGTGTAACGAGCTGCAGAAGGGCACGGTATGCCTAGTTCAGTATTAATATTATACAAATTATTTATTTATTAAATTTATGCCTAAAGATTTTAGGCATAATTAGTGTGTGTTAATGAGCTCCAGTGTTGAGAAGCCTGGTTTGGGTGCGAGGCGTTCAAATGTCTTGGTAGCGAGGTCGGGACTATCTATGACACTTTTGCAAGTTTTATTCAGAAAAGTCATATCAATAAAATGCTGGTCCTCGCGAAACATGAGGGATTGGCATGAGCGTTCGTTATACTTACAGCGGTCGCGGTAGCTTAAGTGCTTGATAAATGTATGCTATGTTTTATGTTTGTAGGTATTGTATTGGCTACAGAATTCTTTGTTTCTTTTGAAAAAAAAAAATAACGATAATACTTAGTGGTTAAATAGTAGGTGTAAATTACCTGAAAGGTAATACCTCTTTGAATAAGCTACGTGTAAGATAAAATGTCAGTGTGGCGTTTTCAATTTAGGATTTACAGGAATACTCTTCGGTACATTGCAAAATTGTGACTAAAATGCATTGCAATTTTAAATATTACGGATTAAGTTAAACACATACAAGGTGTCAGTTATTCTGCTTCTTCCTTTGATAAAATACAAATAGCTTCACCAGTGGGCGACAGTGTTCCTCGAAATATGATGGCTCTGTAAATCAATAGCTTAGTTCTACAGAATTAGCAACTATGGGAGTGTACAAATCTATTTATCTGTAACCCATATCTGTATGCACTTACAGATATACATAGCACAGACATGTTAATGTACCTAAACTTTATAGAGTATTGAAGATATCCACCAGGATTTCATATTTTATTTTATGTATTTGGAACACAAAACAGAATAACATCGAAGAAACACAGATATATAAGAGTAAAAATTACAAGCTAGACATTATTCTAAAGCATGTGTCACACATCATGATAAGTAAGCTCAAGTAGCAATATAGTAAATAATTACAGCCCTATTCAAAACATATTATTACGTATTGTACAATCTGTAGGAATTGAAGTACAAATATAAATGATATGAATCTCACCGTTTTAGCCTTTTAGCTTTAAAATACGAAAACTTCCTTACACGTTTTCGAATGTACGAATCTATCTGATGATATTTGATACGATGATGTTATTACACAAAAATAACAGACGTTAATATTTTTGTAAATCATTTATAAAATAACTAGCTTCTGCCCGCGACATTGTTTGAATAGAATTCAGAATTAGGCCAAAGAGGAATGATTACTCGTAATCAATCTTACCCTAAAAATCTAATTATACTTACATTGAATGACATAATAAATAAAGTCCTTAATTATCCAACTGGTAAGTGAAGTGATTCCGTAATCACTAAGTATGTGTGGTTTCTGAATAAATTATTTTATTCTTATTCTTATTTTTAATCATCATTACCATAAGACATCCGCTGCTGAACATTAGGCCTCTCCTAATAACTTCCATATTGGCTGGTTGAAAGCGGCCTACATCCAGCGGCTTCCTGCAACGTTTACTTGGTTGTCTGTCAACCTTGTAGGTGGACGTAATACGCTTTGCTTGCCGGTACGTGGCCTTCATTCTAAAACCTTTTTACCCCATCAGCCGTCAGTTCTACGTGCTATGTGCCCCGCCCACTGTCACTTTAGCTTGCTAATCCGTTAGGCTATCTCAGCGACTCTTGTTCGTTTAATGATGGCCTCATTTTTTATTCGATATTGCAAAGAAACGCCGACCACAACCCTTTCTATAGCACGCTGTGCGATCTTGAGCTTTTTCATAAGGCCCATAGTGTGAGGCCACATTACACTCCCATATGTCATCACTAGTAACGCACACTACTTGTAGACTTTCATCCTTAGGTATTTTGGACGAAAAACGTTGTGTAGTTTCCCAAACGCTGCCCAGCCGAGTTGGATTCGATCACTGACCTCCTCCTGAAAATGGGACCTACCCAACTGGATCACTTGTCCCAGGTAGATATATTATTTACTATCGACAACTTTAAGGATAAACCTTCCAACTAAAAACGGAATACATTTTTTATCTGTTTACCTTTTCGAGAATTCTGTTAAGCTACTTGAAGTAACAAATAAATAAATAAATAAATAAATAAATATTGGACAACATCACATACATTGCTCTGATCCTGTGATAAGTAGCTTAAGCACTTGTGTTACAGAAATCAGAAACAACGATAGTACCACAACACCCAGACCCAAGACAATATAGAAAAGTTAATTTTCTACATTGACCGACCGGGAATCGAACCCGGTACCTCAGAGATAGCGACACCAAGTCCGGTATACTCGCCTCTCGGCTACGGAGGTCGTCAATATCCAAACATCCAGAATACAATCTTTCACATTACAATTTAGGAAGATTTTATTTCCAAAAACTTTTTTTTTTTGGCTCCAAGTGTATACGTACTTTTTAAGAATATTTGGCCCTATTCTGCGGATCATGTTCAAGTGTACCCTGATGGATTTAGATTCGGCAACCATATTTTCCAAACCAACAAAGCCATTGTTATTGGATGTGTAGGTTTCCAACAATGAATCCAACATAATCATACAAGAAATACAGAGGTCCATTTGTTTATATTTAAATACACGACCCCACGATTAAACATAAAAATGAACACACAAGTATCAAACGATAAAATCTTTATTAATGTTAGGACAATACCGTGTATTTGAAATAGTTTAGATCACAAGAACGAAATAATTGAATCGGGATCTCTCAATGAATTCTAAATAAGGGTAATCTTAAGAATGGAATACTTTCATGACTAAATATTAGAGAGATTTTAAGGTAAACACACTTTAGGGCACACATCGACTCGTGGTCTTTTTTCGGGATCATGTTTAGTTCGAATTGTTTTCATTATTTTTCATGAGTTGTCACTAGAAATTGTCAATGATAAATCACAATCGATAAATAAATATAAATAATATAAATAAATATTGGACAACATCACATACATTGCTCTGATCCTATAATAAGTAGCTGAAGCACTTGTGTTACAGAAATCAGAAACAACGGCGGTACCACAACACCCAGACCCGAGACAATATAGAAAAGTTATTTTTCTACATTAACCCGACCGGGAATCAAACCTCAGAGATAGCGACACCAAGTCCGGTATGCTCGCCTCTCGGCTACGGAGGTCGTCGAATTGATTGATAATTACGGAATAAATAATAACAAAGAAGCTTTAAGGACGAATATAAAAAAAAGACAAGGATGTGATAGGACAGAATCCTATGAAATCTGTTAATACTCGTTTATACTCTAAACTGTGCTCAACTAGGTTTTTATATTTTAGTTTTTAGAACCACTTACGCAAAAAAAAACTAAAAAGATAAAGCTTCTAGGTCTCTCTAACTTTTCTTTCTTTAGGTATTTTTACGGCTAATAATTTCAAGCGTTATAGTACCCACCTACAGCAGACCCTTTTCGTTGTCTGAAATAATCGGATTTGAATTAAATATAAGTCTATATTATCCATTCATGAATTCCATTTATTAATCCAAATACCAATTTGGGTCGCTTCAAAGTAGAATAAGTAGGCACTGGCTCGACAAGTAAGTAAGCTTGTACCACCTTAGCACAGTTTTATTTTGACGAATCAATAGGCTAGTTTCCTGGGTCAAAAAAAATGTTATTCTACTTGTATTTAGTCCGTCAGTTAGATTATTAAAAAATATTTAACCCGCATTTTATCTTTTGTCAATCAAACAAAAAATGACAAAGATAAAGCGCTTCAAAGTGAGCACGTTACGTCACGCCTTGCTAAAAAGTGTCGCAAGGCGTCACGTTACGCGGTACTTTAACGGACTATATCTTCATTATTTTTTGTTTAATTGGGAAAAGAAAAAATACGTGTGCAATATTTTCTGTTAATCCAACTGACGCACTAATTCGTTTTTTTTTTTAGGAAACTAGCCTATTGGCATTATGTAACGCGGCAATTTATCTAAAAAGCAATGGTCACGGGTCAGTCCCAGATTCGATTCCGAGTTGGAGTCAACATTTCTTAATTCAGATTTAAGTGTACTGGGATACGCTCGCGCCTATGGTAAAATTTTGTGTGTGGACTTGTAACACAAGTATGATAATTCCATCCTTTTATACTATGACAACGATTGTGTCGTATGTATTTATTTAATACCTTAAGCTAGTATCACATGACGCTAAAGCGGGGCAGTTTTCTGCATTAGCGGCCAAAAAAAAGGAAGAGGTTCTCAATTCGTCGGGATCTTTTTTATGTATGTTCAGCGATCATTCGTTACCACGTTAACTGATTTCAAAAATTATTTTTTTGTTCGAAAGGAAATACTTTCGGAATGGTCCCATATAAAATTGGTCAAGTGTTGCTGATGGGATCTAAAAGAAGATCATCAAACATTTCTTGAACTCCATACCGCGCTAACTGATTCTTAACCGACTTCAAAAAAGGAGGAGGTTCTTAATTCGATGGAATCTTTTTTTTTAATGTATGTTCAGCGATCATTCGTTACTACGTTGACCGATTTCGATAATTATTTTTTGTTTGAAAGGTAATACTTTCAGAATGGTCCCATATAAATTTGGTTAAATTCTGATGATAGGATCTATAAGAAAATTATCAAACATTGCATGAACTCCGTACCACGCCAACTGATTTTAGTACGAGTATCTATCTTACCTAATATCTTTGCCAAATGTGGACCGATTGTGATGATTCTTTTTTTAATGAATAGCTTATACTTCAAAGATACTATAGCAAAAAAAAAATCGGAAGAAATTCACCCCTAAGGGTGGAAAAAGGAAATGAAATCGGTGTTCAGCAGTTAAATTATGTTTGCACTCATAAGATTTGTTTTAATTAGGATTTATCACTAATATAGATGAAATAAGTTTTTTTTTATAAAAATATAAAAGACGACTTCAAAAAACTAAAACGCTTAAAATAATCTTAACAACACTTAAGTACCTAATCAGTTTCTTTTGGAGTCGGTGCCAGCTGATGAGAGTTTGAATGTTTCCGTTTGCACCGACTCCAAAAGTAACTGATTATGTGTTAAGATTAATTTCAGCTTTTTAGTTTTTTGAAGTCGGTTTTTTTGCACAACCTTTCAACGCTGCTTTAGATTCAGACTCAGGTTTCATAATCCTTTGCTACGGAAATATAACTTAGGAAAAAATTGTTTATTTCAACTAAGATAGAAAAACTAGAAATAATATTTGTACTTCAGAAAGCAGTGGGTTATCTCTGCAGCTCTAGAACTAATAGGTGTTTCAAACAATCTTACTTTAATCAGAAATTACGTGGGAAGGCGCCATATTAAAAGTTATGTAGCCAAGAATAGACCAGACAGGGAAAGCCTCAAGTAATAAAAGTTATTTACTTTTTTAAATCTTTTTAAATTTTTGCCAACCGAAAGCTTATAAAACAAACATTTTAATTATACTATGCTATGCGTGCTATGGAAAGAGCTATGCTTGGTGTTTCCTTGCGAGATCGAATCAGAAATGAAGAGATCCGTAAACGAACAAAAGTCGCTGACATAGCCCAACGGATTAGCAAGCTGAAGTGGCAGTGGGCGGGGCACATAGCACGTAGAACTGATGGCCGATGGGGCAGAAAGGTTCTAGAATGGAGGCCACGTACCGGCAAGCGCAGCGTAGGACGTCCACTCACAAGGTGGTCAGACGACCTGGTAAAGGTAGCAGGAAGACGCTGGATGCAGGCCGCTTCCAACCGGCCAATCTGGAAGTCAATGGGGGAGGCCTATGTTCAGCAGTGGACGTCCTATGGCTGAAATGATGATGATGATGATGAATTATACTTTCAAAAATATAGGCAAGAAAAAAAAACACCTAACTAGGTAAATGGGGAGTATCCTAAAAAAATTTGTTCAAGGTTTTAATATACCACTTAATCAGCGTTATTTTTATGTATACCTACTCAAGCCAAACATCAGCATTCTAGTACAAAGAGTCAGCGGACAGCAGACAGACAGACTGACGGACATGGCGAGACTATAAGGTTCCAGGTTGGCTATGGAACCCGTAAAATCAACGATCAGAAGATTTTAATGATTAAATTATTTATGAATAAGAATATTAGTTTAAAAAGTCGTATTAGAAACTACAATCATTCAGTAATTAGTATAGTTTAGTTTATTATTTTTGTTTTCTGGTTGGTACTTAAGTTTTTTAATTGTGTAGTAACGTAAGATTCACATAAACTAGTAATAGGGACCTTTTTGCTGCTGCAACACTGCTCACTGTATTAGGAATGTGTAATACTCTTGTGTTTATTATGTACTGTGCATTTGTAGGTACTATAATTTTTGTAGCAGCGAAATAAACGTCATTTATTCATTCATTCATAAAAGTAATTAAAAGGCTTATTTTATTATACTAACTGCTCGTGTCACAAAATAATTGTCTGTTAATATTTTTACTCGATATTATTACTCTTCTGTAACAAAATAAAAAGTTAACACCTTTTACCATAAGCCGTATTAAATCTACGCATAATACGCATCTTTTCTGGAAAAAGAAACCCAAGTGAAGTATTAGATGCACGTCCCTTGAGGAAGAAATACCGACTAGTTACTTACTTGCGTAATATTATGCGAGAATGATTGGATTTTCAGAAGGGTATTTATTATATCTGCGCCATAGGTATCACACTAACGATAGTACTTATAAACCATTGTTTTTAGGTTACTTTCTATAAATAAGCACAAACATAGATTAAAGTATACTGCACATGATCATGGTAGGCTTTGACCTTGAAAGATAAATAAATAAATAATAAATTGTTTCTACAATCACACCAATAAATAAGCTAACCCCAAACTAAGCAAAACTTTTACCATGGACTTAGGTACTTAAATAAATATAGGTAGGTACTTAAGGTACTTAAAGTTATTATAAACATCATCATGTTCACTAATTTCATTACACACAATTTTAATAATGTGGATGTTTGTACTGCTAGAAAGTAAATTAAGTACACCACCCTAAACTTTGAAATAAATTAAATACAAATAGGTATGAAATTACAAATGGAATTTGAACCGCAAAATAAATTGTACTTTTTAACGAAAAGGTCATGCAATCCTATTCCACAGCTATTGATGCTAAATTGACTTCTTTTACTACCTTTTATAAGAGCACATTATTTGAAATGAAAGTAGTTTCCTTTCGTGTTATAGTCCTCACAGCTGACTTTTATGACATAAAATTCGTTTTAAAAAATACATTAATTTGATTAATATAACTTATAGCTAAAAAAGATGCGGCAAGTCTGGTTTTTATATACTTTTTAGCAACCGTGCCATCATCAGACCATCGTAACCTAAGGGTTTAGGGTGGATCTAAGGATCCAGACTCTTTTTGGACCATTTTAAACATCTGGTGTAACCTGAATGAGCAGGTTGCTATCCAATGTTTTCCCTTACTGCTGAGCAAGTGGCATAAATCCGTACACAGATTTTGAAAATTCTAGAGATAGGTGCTGGTGGAAGCGAATTTACGTCTCATGGATTCGAGAGCTCTTTCTCAACTTTTTTTGATCACTGAACTACCCTTGCTCGAGTCCCATACAATTATATAAGTGTGTTTTATAGTTTTTCAACTTGGTGTCTCATGGTATTACAGCCATAGGACGTCCACGTAGGCAACATAGGCCTCCCCCAATGACTCCCAGATTGGCCTTTACCAGGTCATCTGACCACCTTGTGGGTGGACGTCCTACGCTGCGCTTACGTGGCCTCCATTTTAGAACCTTTATGCCCCATCGGCTGTCAGCTCTAACATAATATGTGCCCCGCCCACTGCCACTTCAACTTCTAATCCGTTGGACTATGTCAGCAATTTTTATTCTTTTACGGATGTCATCATTTCTGATTCGATCTCGAAAAGAAACTCAAATCATAGCCCTTTCCATGGCAAACTGTGCCACCTTTAGCTTTCTAAGAGGCCCGTAGTGAGAGGCCATGTTTCCGTTCCAAATGTCATCACCGGTAACACACACTGGTGGTAAACTTTCGTCTTTAGACGCTGCGGTATTTTAGACGTTTATTAATGTATGTTTTGTTTGCTTTTTTAAAAGTTATAATTAACTGGGTAGAAATGGAGCTAAAGGTCCAAAAAAAAAAACACCCTACTCAGTTTATTTTACGTCTTGCCTAACTACCAAACTACTATGGTTCAGAGTAGCGGCTCGAACTTCGAACAACAATGCCAACGCTTCCAAGACCCTAATGACGTTTCCGAAGAAGTTTTCAAACGCCGTGCTTTATGCTGCGAACTTATTTGGACAGAACATGCGCAGTGTGCAGTATTAGTAGTATATTAAGTATTATCAAACACCTAAAATATAATGTTAGCAAAATATCAGTACTTAGAAAGTACAGAATAAATAGAATTTCGTAAGAAACAACAATAAGTTTAATATTTTTTCACATCTGAAAAGATTATACAAATATTTTTACTTATTTGTGGCAGCCATTTTGCAAAGGTTAAAGGGTCCCCTAATAAACCTTAGACCTGCGATAAATACTTGGCACAAGAAAATTACCTGTCTCATTTTTCGGATTTCAGGATAAAAGGGCTGACATAATACTTTCTTATAGATAACACACACTTGCTAGTGCTGGATTTTGTAGTTATAAGTTATATTAAACTAGACTTATTTTTTACTTAAAAATTATTCAGGAATGATTCTACAACTCAAATACAACAAGAATTTTACTCTGGAATCAACATCACTCAATTAAAAGGTTGATTTTCCTATAAAATCCAAAACAACTGCTTGGCTATAAACTATTGTTTTTATCTATTACGTGCTAGTTATCTAAGAGAATATAACATTTTTTTAAAAACGACCAACTCAGGCGAGTATCTAACCCACGTCTTTTCACCCGGATGGCTGCCTCTTAGTTTGGTATGAAGCAGTGAAATGAATTATTTGCGATTCCGGTGTGTAAGTCCCATTGTTTTATCGGAACACCAGAGTAGCATTGCCACATCAAATGGGAAGCGTGTTTACAATTATTTTTAATTTGATTAATACAAACAACAAATCAGATTTCACATATCATTTTATTTTTTCTCTTCCTAGGACTTCGTGCTGTTCTTTGTCGGGGTACGCTTGAACATTATCCGAGAGATGAGGCAAGTTTTGTTATTTCATTTAAAGTGATTGATATCACACGTCTGTAACACTTAAAATGGAGAACTAGACGACCAGACCATTTATGACAAAGATTACAAATCTAATGCTATCTGAATATGCAGGTTTCCTCACGATATATTTTCCCTCACCGCCGATCAAGTGGTTTAAATTCGTACATAGATTCCGAAAACTCCAGAGGTACGTGCTGTGGATGTAAGACGAGACTCCAATTCTTTGACCATCGCCACTGTTTGTTTATTTTATGCTTATTTAAATTACAATACTATTTATTATATTAAAATGAAAAAGCGCTTTGTAATATTAATATTCCAGTTGTGGCCATGGCTTCGCCCGCGTGAAATACAGCTTGTCACCCTCTATTTTACTCCCATAGGAGGTGAAATAAAAATAGCAGCCTATGTAATTCTCTAATCCCTAAACTACCACTAAGAAAAAATCAAGTCGATCCCTTGCTATGTGAAAAACAAAAACAAATGTATCCCACGGGAACCGTACATATTTTCGGAATAAAATGTAACGTATTTTCTATTTCAGAGTATAATCTATCTCGTAACCAAAGTTCTTCTAGATCCGTTGACTCGTTCAGGCGTGATTGGATGACAAACACCCATCCATCCAAACTCTCGCATTTTACGGTTCCGTTCCTCACAAGGAAAAAACTGAACCGTTGTAGGATCATTTTGACGACCTCCGTAGCCGAGAGGCGAGCATACTGTCCTTGGTGTCGCTATCTCTGAGGTGACGGGTTCGATTCCCGGTCAGTCAATGTAGAAAAAATACTTTTCTATATTGTCTCGGGTCTGGATGTTGTGGTACCGTCGTTGTTTCTGATTTCTGTAACTTAAGTGCTTAAGCTACTTATCATAGGATAAAGACCAATATATGTGATGTCCAATATTTATTTATGCTTTATTTAATATTTATCACGTTGTTGTCTGTCCGTCTGTCTGTCTGTCTGTCTGTCTGTCTGACGGACTGTCTGTCAAGACCCTTTATCTCGAGAATGCGTAGAGGTATCGAGTTGAAATTAAAACGATATACTCAGGACTGCAGTCTCTTGAAGCTGTGGAAAAATCAAACTTTTATTGTAAAAAAAAAGCTACGGCCGCAAAAAATGTATATTCCGACACTCTCAAGGGAATCAAAACTAATAGGTTACATCCCGTTGACCTAGATCATGAAATTTGGCAAGAAGCAATGTCTTATAGTACAAGTAAAGGCAAAAGTTCAAAAACCGTATATTTTAGTAACTAAAAAAAAAAACTTGGAAAATCGGTAAATATGTTTGAGACTCGATTTCCGTTATAGACGAATTATTTACATAGCTCTAAATTGGTACGGAACCCTCGGTGCGCGAGTTCGACTCGGACTTGGCGGGTTTTTAATATTATACATTAAATATTATAACACAAACATTCATTTTGAGCATAATAAGTGGTGTGTAACGAGCTGCAGAAGGGCACGGTATGCCTAGTTCAGTATTAATATTATACAAATTATTTATTTATTAAATTTATGCCTAAAGATTTTAGGCATAATTAGTGTGTGTTAATGAGCTCCAGTGTTGAGAAGCCTGGTTTGGGTGCGAGGCGTTCAAATGTCTTGGTAGCGAGGTCGGGACTATCTATGGCACTTTTGCAAGTTTTATTCAGAAAAGTCATATCAATAAAATGCTGGTCCTCGCGAAACATGAGGGATTGGCATGAGCGTTCGTTATACTTACAGCGGTCGCGGTAGCTTAAGTGCTTGATAAATGTATGCTATGTTTTATGTTTGTAGGTATTGTATTGGCTACAGAATTCTTTGTTTCTTTTGAAAAAAAAACTAACGATAATACTTATTGGTTAAATAGTAGGTGTAAATTACCTGAAAGGTAATACCTCTTTGAATAAGCTACGTGTAAGATAAAATGTCAGTGTGGCGTTTTCAATTTAGGATTTACAGGAATACTCTTCGGTACATTGCAAAATTGTGACTAAAATGCATTGCAATTTTAAATATTACGGATTAAGTTAAACACATACAAGGTGTCAGTTATTCTGCTTCTTCCTTTGATAAAATACAAATAGCTTCACCAGTGGGCGACAGTGTTCCTCGAAATATGATGGCTCTGTAAATCAATAGCTTAGTTCTACAGAATTAGCAACTATGGGAGTGTACAAATCTATTTATCTGTAACCCATATCTGTATGCACTTACAGATATACATAGCACAGACATGTTAATGTATCTAAACTTTATAGAGTATTGAAGATATCCACCAGGATTTCATATTTTATTTTATGTATTTGGAACACAAAACAGAATAACATCGAAGAAACACAGATATATAAGAGTAAAAATTACAAGCTAGACATTATTCTAAAGCATGTGTCACACATCATGATAAGTAAGCTCAAGTAGCAATATAGTAAATAATTACAGCCCTATTCAAAACATATTATTACGTATTGTACAATCTGTAGGAATTGAAGTACAAATATAAATGATATGAATCTCACCGTTTTATCCTTTTAGCTTTAAAATACGAAAACTTCCTTACACGTTTTCGAATGTACGAATCTATCTGATGATATTCGATACGATGATGTTATTACACAAAAATAACAGACGTTAATATTTTTGTTTATAAATCATTTATAAAATAACTAGCTTCTGGCCGCGACATTGTTTGAATAGAATTCAGAATTAAGCCAAAGAGGAATGATTACTCGTAATCAATCTTACCCTAAAAATCTAATTATACTTACATTGAATGACATAATAAATAAAGTCCTTAATTATCCAACTGGTAAGTGAAGTGATTCCGTAATCACTAAGTATGTGTGGTTTCTGAATAAATTATTTTATTCTTATTCTTATTTTTAATCATCATTACCATAAGACATCCGCTGCTGAACATTAGGCCTCTCCTAATAACTTCCATATTGGCTGGTTGAAAGCGGCCTACATCCAGCGGCTTCCTGCAACGTTTACTTGGTTGTCTGTCAACCTTGTAGGTGGACGTAATACGCTTTGCTTGCCGGTACGTGGCCTTCATTCTAAAACCTTTTTACCCCATCAGCCGTCAGTTCTACGTGCTATGTGCCCCGCCCACTGTCACTTTAGCTTGCTAATCCGTTAGGCTATCTCAGCGACTCTTGTTCGTTTAATGATGGCCTCATTTTTTATTCGATATTGCAAAGAAACGCCGACCACAACCCTTTCTATAGCACGCTGTGCGATCTTGAGCTTTTTCATAAGGCCCATAGTGTGAGGCCACATTACACTCCCATATGTCATCACTAGTAACACACACTACTTGTAGACTTTCATCCTTAGGTATTTTGGACGAAAAACGTTGTGAAGTTTCCCAAACGCTGCCCAGCCGAGTTGGATTCGATCACTGACCTCCTCCTGAAAATGGGACCTACCCAACTGGATCACTTGTCCCAGGTAGATATATTATTTACTATCGACAACTTTAAGGATAAACCTTCCAACTAAAAACGGAATACATTTTTTATCTGTTTACCTTTTCGAGAATTCTGTTAAGCTACTTGAAGTAACAAATAAATAAATAAATAAATATTGGACAACATCACATACATTGCTCTGATCCTGTGATAAGTAGCTTAAGCACTTGTGTTACAGAAATCAGAAACAACGATAGTACCACAACACCCAGACCCAAGACAATATAGAAAAGTTAATTTTCTACATTGACCGACCGGGAATCGAACTCGGTACCTCAGAGATAGCGACACCAAGTCCGGTATACTCGCCTCTCGGCTACGGAGGTCGTCAATATCCAAACATCCAGAATACAATCTTTCACATTACAATTTAGGAAGATTTTATTTCCAAAAACTTTTTTTTTTGGCTCCAAGTGTATACGTACTTTTTAAGAATATTTGGCCCTATTCTGCGGATCATGTTCAAGCGTACCCTGATGGATTTAGATTCGGCAACCATATTTTCCAAACCAAAGCCATTGTTATTGGATGTGTAGGTTTCCAACAATGAATCCAACATAATCATACAAGAAATACAGAGGTCCATGTGTTGATATTTAAATACACGACCCCACGATTAAACATAAAAATGAACACACAAGTATCAAACGATAAAATCTTTATTAATGTTAGGACAATACCCTGTATTTGAAATAGTTTAGATCACAAGAACGAAATAATTGAATCGGGATCTCTTCAATGAATTCTAAATAAGGGTAATCTTAAGAATGGAATACTTTCATGACTAAATATTAGAGAGATTTTAAGGTTAAACACACTTTAGGGACACATCGACTCGTAGTCTTTTTTCGGGATCATGTTTAGTTCGAATTGTTTTCATTATTTGTCATAAGTTGACACCAGAAATCGTCAATGATAAATCACAATCGATAAATAAATATAAATAATATAAATAAATATTGGACAACATCACATACATTGCTCTGATCCTATAATAAGTAGCTGAAGCACTTGTGTTACAGAAATCAGAATCAACGGCGGTACCACAACACCCAGACCCGAGACAATATAGGAAAGCTATTTTTCTACATTGACCCGACCGGGAATCGAACCCGGGACCTCAGAGATGGCGACACCAAGTCCGGTATGCTCGCCTCTCGGCTACGGAGGTCGTCCAATTGATCGATAATTACGGAATAAATAATAACAAAGAAGCTTTAAGGAAGAATATCAAAAAAGACAAGGATGTGATAGGACAGAATCCTATGAAATCTGTTAATACTCGTTTATACTTTAAACTGTGCTCAACTAGGTTTTTATATTTTAGTTTCTAGAACCACTTGCGCAAAAAAAAACTAAATAGATAAAGCTTCTAGGTCTCTCTAACTTTTCTTTCTTTAGGTATTTTTACGGCTAATAATTTCAAGCGTTATAGTACCCACCTACAGCAGACCCTTTTCGTTGTCTGAAATAATCGGATTTGAATTAAATATAAGTCTATATTATCCATTCATGAATTCCATTTATTAATCCAAACACCAATTTGGGTCGCTTCAAAGTAGAATAAGTAGGCACTGCCTCGACAAGTAAGTAAGCTTGTACCACCTTAGCACAGTTTTATTTTGACGAATCAATAGGCTAGTTTCCTGGGTCAAAAAAAATGTTATTCTACTCGTATTTAGTCCGTCAGTTAGATTATTAAAAAATATTTAACCCGCATTTTATCTTTTGTCAATCAAACAAAAAAATGATGAAGATTAAGCGCTTCAAAGTGAGCACGTGACGTCACGCCTTGCTAAAAAGTGTCGCAAGGCGTGACGTTACGCGGTACTTTAACGGACTATATCTTCATTATTTTTTGTTTGATTGAGAAAAGAAAAAATACGTGTGCAATATTTTCTGTTAATCCAACTGACGCACTAATTCGTTTTTTTTTAGGAAACTAGCCTGTTGGCATTATGTAACGCGGCAATTTATCTAAAAAGCAATGGTCACGGGTCAGTCCCAGATTCGAATCCGAGTTGGGGTCAACATTTCTTAATTCAGATTTAAGTGTACTGGGATACGCTCGCGCCTATGGTAAAATTTTGTGTGTGGACTTGTAACACAAGTATGATAATTCCATCCTTTTATACTATGACAACGATTGTGTCGTATGTATTTATTTAATACCTTAAGCTAGTATCACATGACGCTAAAGCGGGGCAGTTTTCTACATTAGCGGCCAAAAAAAAAGGAAGAGGAATTCGTCAAATCTTTTTTATGTATGTTCGGCGATCATTCGTTACTACGTTAACTGATTTCGATAATTATTTTTTTATTCGAAAGGTAATACTTTCGGAATGGTCCCATATAAAATTCGTCAAGTTTTTCTGATCATCATCATCATGAAAATCATCAAACATTTTTTGAACTCCATTCCACGCCAACTGATTTTTAACCGACTTCAAAAAAGGAGGAGGTTCTTAATTCGTCGAAATCTTTTTTTTTCAATGTATGTTCAGCGATCATTCGTTACTACGTTGACCGATTTCGATAATTATTTTTTGTTTTAAAGGTAATACTTTCAGAATGGTCCCATATAAATTTGGTTAAATTCTGATGATAGGATCTATAAGAAAATCATCAAACATTGCATGAACTCCGTACCACGCCAGGTATCTATCTATCCTATAGTATCTATCTTACCTAATATCTTTGCCAAATGTGGACTGATTGTGATGATTCTTTTTTTAATGAATAGCTTATACTTCAAAGATACTATAGCAAAAAAAAATCGGAAGAAATTCACCCCTAAGGGTGGAAAAAGGAAATGAAATCGGTGTTCAGCAGTTAAATTATGTTTGCACTCATAAGATTTGTTTTAATTAGGATTTATCACTAATATAGATGAAATAAGTTTTTTTTTATAAAAATATAAAAGACGACTTCAAAAAACTAAAACGCTTAAAATAATCTTAACAACACTTAAGTACCTAATCAGTTTCTTTTGGAGTCGGTGCCAGCTGATGAGAGTTTGAATGTTTCCGTTTGCACCGACTCCAAAAGTAACTGATTATGTGTTAAGATTAATTTCAGCTTTTTAGTTTTTTGAAGTCGGTTTTTTTGCACAACCTTTCAACGCTGCTTTAGATTCAGACTCAGGTTTCATAATCCTTTGCTACGGAAATATAACTTAGGAAAAAATTGTTTATTTCAACTAAGATAGAAAAACTAGAAATAATATTTGTACTTCAGAAAGCAGTGGGTTATCTCTGCAGCTCTAGAACTAATAGGTGTTTCAAACAATCTTACTTTAATCAGAAATTACGTGGGAAGGCGCCATATTAAAAGTTATGTAGCCAAGAATAGACCAGACAGGGAAAGCCCCAAGTAATAAAAGTTATTTACTTTTTTAAATCTTTTTAAATTTTTGCCAACCGAAAGCTTATAAAACAAACATTTTAATTATACTATGCTATGCGTGCTATGGAAAGAGCTATGCTTGGTGTTTCCTTGCGAGATCGAATCAGAAATGAAGAGATCCGTAAACGAACAAAAGTCGCTGACATAGCCCAACGGATTAGCAAGCTGAAGTGGCAGTGGGCGGGGCACATAGCACGTAGAACTGATGGCCGATGGGGCAGAAAGGTTCTAGAATGGAGGCCACGTACCGGCAAGCGCAGCGTAGGACGTCCACTCACAAGGTGGTCAGACGACCTGGTAAAGGTAGCAGGAAGACGCTGGATGCAGGCCGCTTCCAACCGGCCAATCTGGAAGTCAATGGGGGAGGCCTATGTTCAGCAGTGGACGTCCTATGGCTGAAATGATGATGATGATGATGAATTATACTTTCAAAAATATAGGCAAGAAAAAAAAACACCTAACTAGGTAAATGGGGAGTATCCTAAAAAAATTTGTTCAAGGTTTTAATATACCACTTAATCAGCGTTATTTTTATGTATACCTACTCAAGCCAAACATCAGCATTCTAGTACAAAGAGTCAGCGGACAGCAGACAGACAGACTGACGGACATGGCGAGACTATAAGGTTCCAGGTTGGCTATGGAACCCGTAAAATCAACGATCAGAAGATTTTAATGATTAAATTATTTATGAATAAGAATATTAGTTTAAAAAGTCGTATTAGAAACTACAATCATTCAGTAATTAGTATAGTTTAGTTTATTATTTTTGTTTTCTGGTTGGTACTTAAGTTTTTTAATTGTGTAGTAACGTAAGATTCACATAAACTAGTAATAGGGACCTTTTTGCTGCTGCAACACTGCTCACTGTATTAGGAATGTGTAATACTCTTGTGTTTATTATGTACTGTGCATTTGTAGGTACTATAATTTTTGTAGCAGCGAAATAAACGTCATTTATTCATTCATTCATAAAAGTAATTAAAAGGTTTATTTTATTATACTAACTGCTCGTGTCACAAAATAATTGTCTGTTAATATTTTTACTCGATATTATTACTCTTCTGTAACAAAATAAAAAGTTAACACCTTTTACCATAAGCCGTATTAAATCTACGCATAATACGCATCTTTTCTGGAAAAAGAAACCCAAGTGAAGTATTAGATGCACGTCCCTTGAGGAAGAAATACCGACTAGTTACTTACTTGCGTAATATTATGCGAGAATGATTGGATTTTCAGAAGGGTATTTATTATATCTGCGCCATAGGTATCACACTAACGATAGTACTTATAAACCATTGTTTTTAGGTTACTTTCTATAAATAAGCACAAACATAGATTAAAGTATACTGCACATGATCATGGTAGGCTTTGACCTTGAAAGATAAATAAATAAATAATAAATTGTTTCTACAATCACACCAATAAATAAGCTAACCCCAAACTAAGCAAAACTTTTACCATGGACTTAGGTACTTAAATAAATATAGGTAGGTACTTAAGGTACTTAAAGTTATTATAAACATCATCATGTTCACCAATTTCATTACACACAATTTTAATAATGAGGATGTTTGTACTGCTAGAAAGTAAATTAAGTACACCACCCTAAACTTTGAAATAAATTAAATACAAATAGGTATGAAATTACAAATGGAATTTGAACCGCAAAATAAATTGTACTTTTTAACGAAAAGGTCATGCAATCCTATTCCACAGCTATTGATGCTAAATTGACTTCTTTTACTACCTTTTATAAGAGCACATTATTTGAAATGAAAGTAGTTTCCTTTCGTGTTATAGTCCTCACAGCTGACTTTTATGACATAAAATTCGTTTTAAAAAATACATTAATTTGATTAATATAACTTATAGCTAAAAAAGATGCGGCAAGTCTGGTTTTTATATACTTTTTAGCAACCGTGCCATCATCAGACCATCGTAACCTAAGGGTTTAGGGTGGATCTAAGGATCCAGACTCTTTTTGGACCATTTTAAACATCTGGTGTAACCTGAATGAGCAGGTTGCTATCCAATGTTTTCCCTTACTGCTGAGCAAGTGGCATAAATCCGTACACAGATTTTGAAAATTCTAGAGATAGGTGCTGGTGGAAGCGAATTTACGTCTCATGGATTCGAGAGCTCTTTCTCAACTTTTTTTGATCACTGAACTACCCTTGCTCGAGTCCCATACAATTATATAAGTGTGTTTTATAGTTTTTCAACTTGGTGTCTCATGGTATTACAGCCATAGGACGTCCACGTAGGCAACATAGGCCTCCCCCAATGACTCCCAGATTGGCCTTTACCAGGTCATCTGACCACCTTGTGGGTGGACGTCCTACGCTGCGCTTACGTGGCCTCCATTTTAGAACCTTTATGCCCCATCGGCTGTCAGCTCTAACATAATATGTGCCCCGCCCACTGCCACTTCAACTTCTAATCCGTTGGACTATGTCAGCAATTTTTATTCTTTTACGGATGTCATCATTTCTGATTCGATCTCGAAAAGAAACTCAAATCATAGCCCTTTCCATGGCAAACTGTGCCACCTTTAGCTTTCTAAGAGGCCCGTAGTGAGAGGCCATGTTTCCGTTCCAAATGTCATCACCGGTAACACACACTGGTGGTAAACTTTCGTCTTTAGACGCTGCGGTATTTTAGACGTTTATTAATGTATGTTTTGTTTGCTTTTTTAAAAGTTATAATTAACTGGGTAGAAATGGAGCTAAAGGTCCAAAAAAAAAAACACCCTACTCAGTTTATTTTACGTCTTGCCTAACTACCAAACTACTATGGTTCAGAGTAGCGGCTCGAACTTCGAACAACAATGCCAACGCTTCCAAGACCCTAATGACGTTTCCGAAGAAGTTTTCAAACGCCGTGCTTTATGCTGCGAACTTATTTGGACAGAACATGCGCAGTGTGCAGTATCTTCGGTGCGTACGCCCTCAGTCAGCCCTCGGTTCGCACGCTCCCCTCCCGTGTCATAGGAGCGCTGAAACATCTCGTATATCCTTTTACGGCCGAGTGTTTTATGTAAGCATTGAATTAGAAAAGCATGTTGATGTGTATAGAGAGTTAAGACTAACATTATCTTCAGTAGGTGTGCCTGTTTTTTTTTCTGAGGGTAAGTAACTGTTAGCTGTGTAACTTTAAATTCCAATGCATGGTTAGAACTTCGCCTTAAGTATTGGAGGCTGACAAACAATTATTAAACTTAGTTTTGACTGATTATTGTTTAGCCATAGTATTAGATAAGTATAAAAATAAACGGCGTAGTATTATTTCAGGAAACTACGCCAAAATTTGTCTGTTGTTGTTTGTGAACTAGATTGTTATCTATAGGTTTGGGTGTGTGAATGCGTATTTACTAGTTAATAAAATTTACATAGGTATATCTTTAATAACTTAAAAAAAGTATTGTCTAACTGACAAACCAAATTAATCACTATAGACAGAAACATGGAATCCGAACAGCGCATTCCTTGAGGCGTGTACTAGGAAAAAAATGTCTGAAAATTCATCCCTAAAATATAGCAATGTGCCTGTTTAAGTTTGCATAGTGCCGTGTGGGGACAGACGGCCGTAAAGAATACACTTTCCCACCGCCAACAGGAAGCGTATCGTAAAAGGCGATTAATTAATGTAGCACGCATGGGCAGCAGCGTCTGCGTGCGAAATCTTATAAAAAACTGCGTTCGCCAACCCGCCTGCCAAGTGTGGCGAGTTTTGGCAATCCCCCCAGTTAAAGTATGAGTAATTGGGGGAGGGCAATGTTCAGCAGTGGACGTTCTATGGCTGAAATGATGATGATGATGATGATAGAGAGCTGACTCCTTATACTATCTGCAAAAAGGTCCGAATCTATTTGCAGATATAAAATCACTAGTTTTAAAATAAATGAGTTAATGTAGGCACATCAACCTACCACAAAACGTCCAATTTTCTCAAATGATCTTCACTTGTTGGGCTTATAGTTGAAAATCTGTTGAATGACCTTTAACTTGTTGGGTAGGTTGACCTGCCGTTGCCTGTACGTATGTAGGAAATAACATATCTACTTGTTTAAATCGATTGAAACATGACATGTAAAACATTTACGGTGCCGTGTTTTAGGTGCAATCATTTTAATATTAGAAGAGCTTTGCGGACTATGTTACGCTTACATTTTGAATACAATAGCTTGAGATAAATCTTGACAAACATTATAGTTAAATCGAGAATATTGAAAAGTTAGGCAGCATCGTGACGTCAGACGGCGGCCATTGCATGTAACCTTTTCGTGGTTATTGTGACGTCAGAAAGCATTACCGGTTACACGCAAATGTCCCTGCCAATTACTTTAAGAATTTGTACCGAATATGATAATAAACCGGATTTAACAAGATATTTTTAGAAAAATCTTTAATACAGCTGAGACCGACTGAGGGTTCTTTATCAGACACTTCAGACCTTCGATTTTTGACATCAAATGCAGCAGCCCACCAAATTGAATATTTTTTGTCAAGGCGGTATGTCGATCACCAGGTACTCCAGATCTTCGATTATCCTAGTTTTTATAGTTTTCTCTTTATGTGGCCATTAAACCCTAACTCTGTACCAAATTTCAGCTCTCTGAGTTTATGGGAAGTACTAGTTCTATTCTGATGATCATTAGTGAGTGAGTGTGTCATAAATGCGAAACTTTGCTTTCGCTTAACTTCGGAACTAAATGACCTACAGACTTGAAATTTTGGATTTTAAGTATGTGATTATAGCTTACTGGATGACGAAAATTTCTGCGTTCTGGTCTTATCCAGAAGTTCTCAAATAGAGGCCTGTAAATGCGGCGAAATGGTTCCAGTAAAGGATGGTACGGCAGTGTTTGCTTCGCGCTCGACTTGGCGGGGGCACTGCTGTGCCCCCCGATCAGTCCAGACAGAAGCACGTCAACCTACCACGAAACGTCTAATTTTCTCAATTGATATTGATCTCTATGTATCGGACTTAAAGTTGAAAATTAAATTCAATGACCTTTAACTATTTTGGTAGGTTGACCTGCCGTTGTCTGTACATACCTATAGAAAAATAAACTAGTATTAGAAGTACTCGCAGTTAGATAACTCTAAGTTGAGTACTGAATTAACTAGTCATTTATCTAATAATAAAACCGTGTAATATATCGTAAACAGTAAAGAAAAAGTTTCCATAAATACGTTTATCTAACTGATTTTAATTTAAATATCATTAGGGGCTTGTTAGTGCGTTAAGTAATTACAATTTTATTCACATATTAGTCTTGATTAGAATATAGCGTGTTGGTCACATACAATTTTTTATTTATTCGTTGATTTAAAAAGCATTTCTCAAACTAAAAAAATGGGAATACAAGTCGTTTTGTTACAAATTGATTTTATAAACCACCGAACGAATTTGTGTAATATTTCATAGAGAAAAGAATGATTGGGCGACCACACAATAAACGCAGGTTCAAGATTTCATCGAAGAGTACACGCAAAACAGGATATATAGCAAGTAAATGCACACTTGCCGTAAGCATTACATCGAACCACATTGAAAGAAAGAAAGAAAGACAGAAAGAGAAGAAATTTATTTCGCACCAAAATTACATTTTAGCACAATATATAAAATCTTAACATAAAAACTAAAACTAGTGGTGCCAAAATATTTGAACATTGAACATAGCTTCGAGAATTCGCGTGAATTTACATGACATGAAAATATATTATATATATTTTTTTACATTTTCTTGTATTCTACTATTCTCAAGATACATGAAAATACTCAAAAAAATCTATATGTCTCTGCAGCAATATTTATTGGTGTTCGTTTTTGAAATCCCGTTGCAGGGCTGTTTGCCATGTGCCAAAATCTTTGACGAAAGTGTTTAGCAAACTACCTTAGCGCCTTTCATAAAATCCATGTTCTCAATACATTATACACTATTTTGTTTTAGTATTTAATTCAGTTCATTACTTAGTTACTTTAGAGGTATCCATAATGTATATTTTGGGTGTTAGATTTACATAAAATTTTTTAAAAGGCATAACAATTATGGTCCCTGTAGGGACGCGCGGCTTTCATACGTACGTTACGTACTACAATGTTGTCTAATCTCATCTAGATTTCAAAGAATATGAATAAGGATGATTATACAGAATCTTTATTTTTAATAACATGGTTGAGAACTTAATGGTTGAGTCTTAAACTATATCGGAAAAAGTGATGTTTCCCTCATTCATAATACCCCGCACTAATTATCATAAGATTTATCATGATTGAATTCTATATCAATATGTTCATAGACCCTGAAGTCTAAAACGATACTTAGACTATTCTACAATAGAATGTGATCAGTCATTGTCCACGTTCATGTTGTTTTTTTTTTTAAAACAGAACTTAATATGATTTGAATTTGGTACCTCATTTTAATACTGACCGACAGAACTACAGCTTAGATGTGCAAGGAGCACTTATTATACAGGGTTACATTGCAAAAGGGTGCCAAATCTTTAGGAGTGGCTCAGAATCAGTAACTTAATCGAACTATGCAAATGCAAAAAAAAAAACCTGTCCTCTGTTAAAAATCGTACGCATGGATATTTAAATTCACTCATGAAAAAATTGCTCCGTATGTGCAATGCTTAAGGTCCTTGTTGGCTCGCCGTACCTACGCCTCTGATGAATGACCGTTTGGCTTTCGTAATCTCCCTATTGAGTTTATTTTCTGATATTTTAAAGTATTTTTGTTGTTAACAAATACGATTATTAAAAATATAAACGATTAGGACGCTTTATTATATTGTTCCCTAGATCTTTTTTTTTCAATGCTTATATACACTTTATTGAAAAATATAAACATATAATTATTTAATATGTAATACTTTGTAGATGGGTATAAATATCATTCACACTTAGATAGATTCGTTTACAAGTAAATGCTTGAATCTGAAAATTTGGTTGACTCGCGTCGAGTAGATATAGGTACTTATATTATATAAGAACCTAATTTATAAGAACGCCTCTGGCATCTCTTTATTCCGAGTGTTACATGCTACACACAAACCACAGTCGCAAATATACGTACATTTCTCAATTAAACGAGAACGAAATTTAATTTGGCTACGGATGACACTCCAATCTGGTGCCGCCATTACTTAATTTTATTTAAACAGCCACCCCGATGAAACCTGATCAAATGTTTACAATTTTCAAGCACCCACGCCACGTTTTTCTAAATTAATTTACGGTTGAAGAACATAAAAATCCTTCAGATCTTAATGTATTTTTATTCTGCCCGAGCTATTTTATTTCATGCTTAAGAACGAATGAGTTAGTGATGTATATTTCTGTGCCACAAATATATAGAAATACATCGTAACAAACAAAAGAGTATCACGTTTTAATAAAATTGAATCTTATTTGTAATTTCAAAATAACAGCTTTTTCAACTAAATGCATAATATGAAAGTATAATTTATGCGGAACAAAACATCAGTTTTTATTTTTTTGTTTAGCTGTGTCTTCCAGCTTATCTCCGAAACGGTTTGAACAATTATAACGAAACTTTTACAGGCTGATATCTGATGCTAAAACGATATTTCGTAAGTTATTTTATTAAGTTTTGCAAGAAATTTATTTAAAGATCACAAGGAAGCAAAAGTAGTATTTTTATCGCTATAATTTGAAAATTAAGCCTATAATCAAATATCCTCTAACAAATTTTATTAGGACTCTTATTAATATAACGATTTAATATGACAATTATAGGGTGGTCATTCATTAACTAAGTGTCAAACCTAATTTAACCCTTTGTGGAGACTTCACAGTCAATGGATTAAGGGACCGATTACTTACATACCTGTATAATATTGTTTAATTATAATGTTTAATTTTGTTGCCCATTAAAGAAACTCACATTTGTATTGCTATGAAACATAGAAGAAATATACATATTTTGAACGCAAAAATGAATTCGGTGCTGATCAAAACAAAATAATAACGAACATTCTTTCCCTAAAAAAAAATTGGTACAAACAACGGAAAAAAATTGAAATGAAATGATTTCCTTCATCTCAGCTGTCTATTCCGGCTATACATTGGAATAATTGCTGTATCTTTGGTTACCTGATCCCTGAGTCAATTTGCTCTTACCCTCGCGACCTTGGCATTGTTGACTGAACTAGGGTCGAGTATCGACAAACAGAGTTTACTATGTTTTGGATGTACGTACGTTAGTTTGCTTTTGGTACCAATAGAAATAAAAGGTAGAAACTTTACGACCACTCCTCTTACTGTGTTTACTTTCCAACTTTTAAAAAGTGAAAGTTTTCAATTCGAATGTATATTTTGCGAACGACTTTAAATGAGGAGGTCGATTGCATGTTTTTTTTTCGTGTGGTGTATGTAAGATATTTCACCAAATGTTAACTGATTTCGATGATATTTTTTTATTTAGTAGAATTAAGGTCTCATTCAAATTTGTTTTTTTTTTACCCCTGATGTATGCCATAGTCCAGATACAAGATAATAAGTAGTATCTGAACAAATCAGGACAAACTCTAATGATGTAAAACTCAAACTCCCAAAACTATTCGGTACAGGACTTACTGAATAAAACATCACATCTGCGTCATTTCCTGGAATTTTCTCTCCGCTCAAGTCCGCTAATACGTCCGCTCCAATCCTGAATCCTTCCGGCTTTCAACCATTGGCTCCATTTGTGTCGGCACTCCGGACACATCGAAAGGCTATCGCTCCGTTCGGAAGTTATACATCGCGGGCCATTGGATCGGAATGCATATTTCAATGTTAACTCATTCTGTACGCAAAATGTTACATGACTGATGTCGAAAAGATGTTTGGTCATACATTTTTATAGGGATGGAAATTGCATTTTTATGTTGTTTATTTGTGTTGTATACTACTTAAATGATTGTCACGCTGAAAGAATAAGTAAAATAGGAACTCATTTTCAGACTCGTTCGTAAATTATTATTTAATCATTGGTTCCGTCTTGGTAATCCGTTGAGTAGGACGGGCTTTATTGTTTGTTCTGGGGTTTACCATGAACTCTAAGCAGTATCTGAACAATGTTGTTTTTACGTCAACATGCAGAAAAGAACAATGTTCGAGTATTACTGTTCTAAGAGCTCCGGTAAATGCCCTTAGTGGTGCGAATGATAAAGCCAGTTCTACGAGTAGTGATAAACAGATAACTAACTCCGATACGGAAACAAGAAATGAAATCGAGATATCTTAGGACATTTTTATAATAGGCTAGTTTCCTGGGTCAAAAAAAGATTATTTTATTTAGTCCGTCAGTTAGATTATCAAAAAACATTTTACCCATATTTTGTCTTTTGTCAATCAAACAAAATATGACGAAGATAAAGCTCATCAAAGTGAGCACGTGACGTCACGTCTTGCTAAAATGTGTCGCAAGGCGTGACGTTATGTGAATCTTTAACGGGCTATATCTTCATCATTTTTTGTTTGATTGAGAAAAGAAAAAATACGTATGCAATATTTTCTGTAAATCCAACTGACGGACTAATTAGATTTTTTTAGGAAACTAGCCCATTAAGATATTTCATTAATACTCATAATTATATCCTATTATTACTTTCTAGTTTTATGGACGCATCGATCATTTAGTTTATTATCCTTTACCATGAAAGATGAATTACTACTAACTATTTTTATAACTATCGAAACCACAAATACAATAACTAGGACTCATAGTTACCGAAATAATAGGATTAGTAGCGGGCGATTATGGGATAGGATCATTTATAATCGCCCACTACTATTATTTAGCGATTACTTCCTACCGCATTCAATTCGATTCTTTTGCTGTGCTCAAATTTGACGCAGACAAAATCATGGGTGGAAGTTATATCCTAGTATTCTGTGGGGGCACGTAATTTCCACAAGAAAAAATAGCGATCAGTAATTGTTATGTTTTATACAAGTTTTCTTTTCCATTGAACTTGTCATGCATGTTTACGTCATTTATGCACCAATTGTTAGTTTGTTTCACACCAAACTAACCAAATAAACCAAACCAAACCTTATATTATAGTGACTAGACGGATAAAAATACTTAAATGCATTTATCATTTAACATCTATGACTTGGGTACAAATGCTCGTGCTCAGCACACAAATATTTGCCCATTGCGGGACTCGAACTTTAACGTTGTATCCCGGAGCGTGAACCACGAGAAGACCAGAAGGTCTTTTAATAGGCAGTATTTTGTGTTTGGTAACATCTACTCAAATGTTTAATAACTGAATCTAATTAAAAATAGGGGATAATTTCAAAAATTAGCTCGGGCGCCAAATAATTAGTTAAAAGTAATTAGCAGTATTCGATACAGTTTGCAAATTAGCTCAGCCAGTTTATTTAAAGCTGATTGCTGTTTAGCATAAATACCGGCATAAAACAATTTTGTTAATCAAACGATAGCAAAATTTGTGACACAATTTATTTTCAACATTTTAAAGACATCTTTCGTAAGCAAAATAAAAACCTAATTATAAAACTCATCATTCTAAAGAACGCACTTTGAATCTGAAAATTTTAGTTACTAACCTACGTTACAGTTAAAATTTGTTTTCATTTCATTTATCACTATTTTAATAACAGAGTACTACACAGGAACCTAGTTATTTTTAATCGACAGTGATGTGGTTGACGACCACATAAACTTCAATATTGTATTGTAAAGTGAATTGGCGCAAATAACGTATATTTATTTTAATATAATAACGAAACATGTTTGTTTCGATGTAGACGTATTCAAAACCAGTTATTCTATTTAGGGCCGATTTTTCAATCGCCAGATAAGTTATATCCGACAAATAAAATTGACGTTTTGACTCATTTTCTATACGAAAACTGTCAACATGTCAAACGTATTATTCAAATAAAAGTTATCCGGTTATTAAAAATGCTCCATAAGGGCCGATTTTTTAACAGACACATTTTTGACAGGCGTTTTAAAAATCGGCCCCTAAAAATATTTGACCAATATTCTTAATCAACATTTATGGCAACTGTCTATCCTAAAAGATTGCACATTTCTCGAGGGATGCAAGATAAATGTTCAACAGATGTAATTACATTGATACTATTCAGTTGTCAAAAAAACATAAAAAAGAACACATAATTTACTTACTCAAATTCAATAAAGACGAAGCCGCAGGCACAACTAGTGGTGAGATAGTTTAATTTTAGGTCCGCCATCGATTTTACTTGTCTGGAACTAAGCTTTATTTAGGCCAACAAATATAGTCTAAATTGAACTAGGAACTATTTAGTCGGCAATTCACGTGAATGAAATATCTAATCTGTACATTGCTTGCTTTACCTACACAGTCTATATTAAAAATGATCTTATTATGTAATATGAAGACATTAAATAATTAACGCCTTTTTCCAACATTATTTACACTCTAGAATAATATTAAGCGCCTACTTAGTTACAAACGATGCTTTGAACTTTGATATTTCATCGAAAATTCATTCATAATGCATAACCTTTCACACTAAGTGCCTTCGATAATTTTGTTCATAATGTACGTTTTCAAATGCAAAATTGAGCCATTATGTTTATTTTGTTCTTTAAGAATATAAGTACCTTATTTATTAACTAAATTCATTTAATTTATAACACTAGGTATCTGTTTTGACATTTTTAAATTGTTAAAATCTATTTTTACATAAGGCATGGCTACCTAAAATACAAACTTGTATGTTTATGTGTATTTAATTAGAAAATAAATACAGCAATCTATAATTAAAAAGCGGAGTAATAAGCTTACTTAGTGATTATTATTTTAGTAAAAACAAAAACTTGTTAAAAATATGTATTTACAGACAGTTATTCGCAGTTTATAATTAATCTTTTCCTAAAACTTGCGGAGTTATTATAGAAATTGCACTAAGTACATGATCTTATAGCTCTTAAAAGCGGTGTAATCATTCTTTGGTAATTATGTTACGGAATAATTGCCAGGACACTCAACGATTACCTCTTTTAAAGTTAAGTTAAAAACGCAAAGGTTTTGTAACGGTTCGTAACACTCTGCACAAAATAGAACAACTAGAACTTATAACTAACGTAAAACAAAAAAAAACGTATTAAAAAATACAACTTAAATCGAATCTTCAATAAAGTATAAATAATAACTACACTAACTAGTACGTAAACTCGGGCGCAACTGTCAGTTTTGCGAGCGCAAACCAGGTTTCTACATAGTAAACACTATGTAGAAACCAGGTTCGATCGAAAGAGCGTGTTCGCCTTTGAAACATCGCCTCACGAGTCCAAGCGAAGCTATTTTAACGCAAGGACACAGCTGTCAACTACTTACCACAATGAACTACGAGAGTGTCGTAAATATTCTACTTCTACCAATTTTGTTAACGTTTGCGTTACACCAAAATCGGGGTCCGGTTCACCCTTAGCAAAGGTTCAGGTGTAAATGATAGATAAATCTCGTATCTGAGTGATAAATATGGAACCGTGGAATAGGTTAAGCAGGTAATATACCTTCAATGAAAAAGGGTCTAGCTAGACCGCCTAATGAAGATAAAGAAACCTACTAGCTACATTATTTCCTGCCTACAATTTGTCTAGCAACGTGAAAAATGGCGCGTGAACCCGTAAAAATGGAAAGGTGAATCCATTTGCTAGGTTAGCAATTTTACTGTTGGAACACAGTAAATGTGTATGTGGCAATGTTGGCAGGGAAGTGTTTACTGTTTTTGCCATATTACTTATAGAGAGAAAAACATAAATTTGAACAAACATAAAATAATCACCATTGAAATGCAACCCTGAAAACATAAAATTAAAGAGTTGACTAACCAGAAAGTTTATTTTTGTTTCATTTTCAATCGCACATTACGAACTTTTTGTCAATTTTATGCTTACGAGAATACTGTTTTAGATAGTAATGTTCCTGGGACGATCGAAACTAGATTTTCATGAGACAAATCTGGACTATTCTACTTGAGTTCGCTGTCACAAAGCCAAAATAGTATACCGGTTGTATTACATAACATTATTAACTGGCTTTATAAAGTAAAATTTTAAGAAAAGGAATAACTCTGAGTACTATTACATATTATATATGGTGCCATGATATGATGACATGATTTACTGCAAAAAATATACATGTATATAGAATGGGTTCATTGTTAGTCAGAAAGCTTTTATTTAATAATGACACAATAGAGAAAGGCCGCAACTGGAACAGAATGATAACTGGACTATCGGGATTGCTTCTTTTCTTTTCGTTGGACATAAACCACGTGTTAGAAGATATCAATGAACCGACTCTACATCCAGATGGCTTAAGATTGACTCTTTGAACAACTTGATTTGGGTCCTTATTTATCTGATTTAAGGTTTGAAATAGAATCAAATATGTTTATGTATGTGATGTTGTCCAATATATTATTATTATCTACCGAACTCTTTTGCTTTGGGGATTTCCGATTCCTTATTTTGCATTATTCGAGCTTTTCAACTGTCTCTGTGTTCCGAACAGCCTATGCTGAAGTGACCTTAAACTTGTTTTTATTACTCTCGGATTCAATCATTTTGGCATCTGGTAAGAAAATCATGGGAGGCTCATGTAACGTCGGTGTACGATGCGAGGCGGTTTCATCCTCTATTTTTCCACCCTTAGAGTTACATTTTTCAGTTCTTTTCATTATAAGATCTTTAAAGTATAAACTATTCAATAAAAAAAGAATCATCAAAATCGGTTAACATTTGTTGAAGATATTGGGTAACATAGATACAAGAACTACGAACAAAATATTATCTAAGTATATTATAATCTATTATTTTTTTAAAAGAATTTAAAGAAAATTAATATGGGAGCACCTCTGAAGTATGTTCCATCAAACAAAAAAAGAATTATCAAAATCAATTCATAATTGGCGGAATAATCGCGTAACATACATACAAAAAAAAACATACAGTCGAATTGAGAACCTCCTCCAAATTTATTAAAACTGTTTGATGAAAATCTGAATCGCAGCAATGGGTAAACCTATATTTGCTCCAGATTTACCAAATTTGTTCTTTAGGTTAGAGTCTTCAAGAGTTAATAATAACTCCCGGCGAGTGCCTCAGACATGGTTCGAAACTTAATTAGACGTTAAACGAAATAATTAAGACGGATCCTCGAAGTAATTAGAATTTTTCGTAACGGTGGGTCGAAACAGGTAGCATGGAAATATGGGTAATTATCGCTTTAAAGTAAAAAAAAATGTATTTTCAGTTTGTTAAATGTGGAAAAGGATTGAACATTGCTTGCACGACAAATAATTACGATAAGAAATAAGCGGTAAATGTATCTAACAATTTAATTGTGTGTAGATATAATTAAATCTCGACAGGAACACCTAAACCCTAGTCTAGTCAGAAAAGTTCATTTACTAAATTGACTCGAACCGAGAATCGAACATTCAGGTCTAACCACTGCGCCTTTTTCGCCAATCGGGTCGGTCACTAATGATGATAACTTCATTATGAAGAGATATTCCACCTATCTAATTTAATGGGTAGGTTACAAATTAAATGTATACTTTTAAGTCATATTTGCTGCTGTAAATGACCTGGTAAAGGTCACAGGAAGACGCTGGATGCAGGCCGCTTTCAACCGGCCAATCTGGAACTCCGGCCTATGTTCAGCAGTGGACGACCAATGGCTGAAATGATGATGATGAAGTCAGATTTCATTAGGTAATTCTAGCAAGGTAAAACTATGCGATATTAAACTGATTCAAGTCTTTTTATTTCGACGGAATGGAACTGAGTCGATATTCAGATTGCGGTCTTAGTTAATTATAAAAACCGGCTAAGACTTAAGTATAAAAGTCGAACTCGGGGAACCGAGGGTTGTCTAGAAACTTGTAATTATGTATTTATCCTGCATTATGCATATACATACATTATTAATTAAGTTATCTTAAGGGTCTTTTATTCCTTTTAAAGCACGGAACCCTGAAAAGTACCCACAAAGTACAAATCTGGATTTTTAAAATATAGTTACTTGTGCTACAAAAGTTCTGTATTTTGTTTCACCATATTGCGTTCCAGGTTTACAATTCAAAGCTTGGATGTTTTTTTAATTAGCGCTATAAATAACAAGAGTTAATGGAACGGATACTATGTGTTTTCTAGACCGATGCATGATATTATACTCGTAACAGCGTAAAAATGGTTTTTACACTGTGGTATTCTGCATTAACTCGGCAGTGGTTGGTAAACTTCATAATGCATAATTATGAAGCGCGGATGGGCTATGGCTAATTAATAAATAGATGTAATAAATAACAGCGCTCAACCTCGTAATAATAAACTTTAAAACGTGTTATGAAAATAGGGAACTTATTTACACACTTATGCTAGTTTGTAAGTTAATAAAAACAATGATTTTTTTTTAAACAAACGAGTTTATTAAATATTTTCATCTGTTATGATTAATCTACTGTAAAAATTTAACTGTAAAGGGTATAGACCCTTGCTCTTTATGTGACAGACAGATAGACAGACAGATAAACGGACAAACTGGCGGATGGATGGAGAAACAGATAGACAGACAGAAAACGACGGAAAACGAAAATCGTATACATAATTTTACCTTGTAATGTACAGTCAACGGATTACTAACCTACGGCAAAATGTTAAATTTCTTTAATCGTTTTCTAACTTGAAGCCTAACGAATAGAGTTCAACATCAATTATGAAAATTTGATGTTTTGTAGTAAGCTAAGGACACTGTACCTGCTGAAACGTACAAAATGTACCAAATATGTAATTTAAAATTCTAAGTGCCGGAACAAGATA
The DNA here is from genome assembly GCA_963576865.1 of Anania hortulata. NCBI lineage: Eukaryota > Metazoa > Arthropoda > Insecta > Lepidoptera > Crambidae > Anania > Anania hortulata. The sequence continues at coordinate 9,022,890 of OY756404.1, read as the reverse complement.
CTCTAGAGATGAATATAAACTCGGCTTTGCATACTCTGCTCTAATGTTGTTTCTTTTCTGGAATATGCAGATTTGCGTGGACTTGCTTCAACGAAATACCTTAGGGATCTTAAGTGAGTTTATACAGAAAGTGGAGCATGAAAATAAATAGTAAATATGAAATAATGTAGTGCTTTGTAAATAAAAAAATATTTACAAAGCACTATATTATTTCATAGTTATCATCGATAGGAAAAAAAATGTTTTGTTTTGCTGGGCTGATGGGTAAGTAATAAATAAGTACTAGTTAAGTTTTGCTAGTGAGACGTCACGTCGTGTGCTAGTGGACGTCAGACCTCTTGTCTGAGACCAAACCAATTCAAAACAATCGGTTTCTTTTTTCTATTTAATTTTAATTTGACATAAAATAGAAAAAAGATTAAACATAATATTTTAGAAGATTACCTTATTTATTTTAATTGTAAATTGACTCGCAATGAGAACTCAGTACGGTTGCCGATCGGGTTGTCAATTTCTAGGAACTAGGAACGACACATATCGATTTTATGAAAAAATATTTTAAAAATATTGGTAAAAGTGATACTTAGTGTTTGTAGGAACTTCGAATGCTAATGACAACAATGAATAATCACTTTTCGGAAAAATTAACAGCAAAAATGATTAAAATTTGAGAACAATTGTAAATATTATAATTAGCATTACTTACAATGTTCATAAATTCACAAGACCTAAAACATGGATGCTTTGTCCAAAAGAAGTAAATTTTTTGTACAATTTGTGTCTATTAGCAATTTGAAAACAGTTTTACTTAACGAAATATTTACAAGAAATTCAAGTACTTAGCTCAGGTCTTTGTCGAGAGGAAGCGAACGTCTTTAAAATAAAGTTCTAACTGTTTAAAAAAAAACTAGCCAAGTGCGTTTGTAAAACAAAACAAATATTCTATCGAGTTACTTTCTAGTTCAGAAAAAAAGCAAGCACTTTGTTATCTAAATTATGATTTTTAGTTTACTTATAAGTATTTATCATTAAGGATATAAAGTTTGTTTGCCCCTTACAGAACCTTACCTTTGAGAAAGAACTAAAACTTACTTGTCCACCAGGATTACAAGAAAATTGAAGCGATCTCTGCCAGAATATTAAACATTTGCGGTTCTCCGTAGCGAGTCTTTTTGTGTAGCCTAGAAAGTAACGCAAAAGTATTATTTTACCGTTTAAAAATTTTTTGGAAGTACAATTTTATTTGTCAAAAACCTCATATTTTTTAGGTTAATTGAACTTAAACTTTTTGTAGTTCGCAATGCTGAAACATAACAGCATTTTCATCTTCCTCACGTAATGGACTTTGACACTTTATTGAAACTTGCTACACAAGTCAAGGCTTTAAAGCAACAAGTACTTTCTCGAATACGATGTTGAAACTACTTCAAACTTTTCCTAGCAATAATTCAAAACTTCTCTTTAAAACAACTTTGCTAATATTAGAGCCCAAAGTTTTGCATTATTTCCAGAACATACATAAGAAAAATAGTAATTGTTTGCATTTATTTGTATCTAAAAATACTACAGTACATTAATTATTTTACTGAAGTGATAAATCGATTAGGCATTTTACTCGTTATGATATCTAAGAGAAAAAACCGGCCAAGTGCGTGACGGGCCACGCGCAGGGGTTCCGTAGTAGCCCGTTATCACAATATAGAACTATTCTGTTATTCTTTATTCTGGATATAAATTATGGTAAAGATATTTGTATTTGGTACAAAATTACTAATAAATTTATCTTAACCACTATGATGATGGATTTTCTAAGATCCTTATTATTAATGCATAACATAATACGAGCCACTTCCATGCCAAAATTGTCGTAGTTTCGACTTATTACTGCATGTAGGTTAAGAATTCTGAATATGTATAGACCAAAAAATATTTAAGAATCATGGATCAGATTTAAAATGTATTATGCGCAACGAGCACGACAAATAGTTTAATCTTTAAAAGTGCGCATCATTAGCCTAGCATTTACAAGTTCTACTTATAATATGATTCTTAACATTAACATTTAAACTGAAATTACTTAAACCTACTAATTGCAATGCTTGCATTTATATCCACCTCGTCACTCAAATTTATAAATATTGTAAGGACGCAGCACCTAATCCTTAACCTAACCTAACCTAAACTTAGCTTCAGGAATATGCTCTTAAAAAAACCCTTTTCTTCTCCTTATTAAGGAGCGGTCCCGCTTAATGCTTATTATTGGGAAGCACAGACAAAGCTCATCTCAGATGGCGCTAGCGTGTTTGGTCTTGTGAACTGTTGTCAACGAATGTCCACGTAAATGTCAAAGTTTTTTTCTGTGCTCGCTAGTATAACGCCTGTTTGATACACGTTGTACAACGTATTGTAGTGAGTCAGTTGATCAGTGCCAGCAGTGACAGAACCATTGATTAAATAATCATACTGGTAAGACCAAACATAATGCGACACCTATCGGAATAAATGTGCAGTGTGGTTTCCCATTCTTTCTCTCTCTAAAAAATGCAGTAGGATTCGGTGGGGGGTAGTTGAACGAAGAGCATGGTTGATCTATTTTAGTGGTTTTTATTTATTATTTAATGATATTTAGAGTGTAAGTTTGATGTAGTTTGTGTTCTAATGTTTGGTGAAGTGATAAAGATCTGAAACTATTGAAATAAAATTGTATTCAACGCCGCATCGGTTGTCAAGTGATTTGTCTCAAGACTACTTGCTTTGGACCCGATAGCGTTTTGAAACCTGCTTTTACAGGAAAAGTAGTCTTCACTGGTTCCACGAAAACCAATAAAAACTAAACACCCGTTATTTGTCGTGAACACTATACTCGTATCAAGAAAAAATACTCGACATTGGCAGAATCACTGCTCTGCATTTAGAGCGGGATTGAGACCATAAAAAAAGCAGAACTGAGAATGTTTTTCTTTTACAGGTATCGACAAATGATTAGAGATGTTAAACCTGTCACCGTCGAGTTATCGAAACGTTGATGATGGCGAGCGACCGGTGAACACCAAAAAGATATACTCACGGAGGCCGTGGTATGCTCTGCCTATAGACCCGGCACAACTTCTCAGGAGTACGGAGAATAATCAAAGTAAGTATAAATATTTTTTGACTATCAACAAGTTTTAAATCATGCCATCTTTGAATGCTGCTTGTTAAATCGTAGTCTTCTGATAACTTTAAAATGATCAGTAGAGTAGTTTTATAAATCTGTTTATTTACGGTTGAAAAAACCTTTAGTTATGCCTGTCCAATATTTTTATACACTCACTAATGCCGATTTAAAAAAAAAAACCTAAGATCGGCTTGTATAACGTTTTAAGAGAACTGGTACGAAAGAATTGAATGTTTTCATAAAAGTATGTTGTTTATTGATATAAATTGGCTAGGCATACAAAACATCCTTACACTGCTCTAATGAAATAGTAGCCGATTTCGTTAGAGCATTCATTGTCGTTCAAGGATTTGATTGTTTTTTTTAACATTCGTGGATTTTAATGAAAACACATATTTACAATTTTGTAAAGCTGTTATGTAAACTGAGACTTTAAAAATAGCTATTCCGTATTTGTATGCATGATTTGTAAGTTTTGTTATGCGTGTTGGTTTTAGATAAGCCTGATTTGGCACGCCTACGAGTGATTTAGCAAACAAAACTCTACTTCGTCTTGTGTATTGTAGACTCAGTAAAAAAATACGTTTTACTCAAAGTATTATACGTTGAGATTGTTTTTTTTAAATAACTATTGCGTTGTTTTTGTAAAATATAATTTCAAAAAAATACATACATTTTCAATTTCTGCATTTTTTAAAATTATATTTACTGGATTGATGCTAATGTTAGCAAGTGGTAGGTCTTACGTACGCAAGTAAGACAGAAAAATTTGGTGGTACTAGAATACTTTGTATGAGTAAATTCAACTTTTCAACCGACTTCACACAAAGAAACCCACACAGATTAGTTAGCGAAATGCCAATAACAGGCAAATATGGCAAAAATTGCTTGACTAGGTGTATACAAACATATACCTAATAAGTTACCAAACTATTTCAAGACACTTAGTCCAAACATATTTAAAAGCAAATTATACCAATGGCTAAATGAAAAGAACTTTTATAATATTAAGGTTTTTTTTTAACAAGTACATACTTACTCAAATAACTAACTGAATAAACCTTAACCTTATTATTTAAACTTTATTTTTTAAGTTCAATATTGTATGCCTGTTAATAGGTTAATTGTGTGAAGCGCAAGCACAATTATAACAATAAACAGATTTATCTTCATAACAATATAAACTTTTTTCCACTAGACTACGAGACCGAGTACAACGGCGAGCAAGAGGAAGAGTACTATGATAGGGGCCACGAGTACTTAGACCCAGTGTCAGTGAGGAGGCCCGAACCCGCGGAAAAGTTGGAATCATCGCTTACAAACCCGCGGTTCGAACAGGCACCGACTGATAGCTCCGTCACTGAGTTCTCGTATGGAAATGCTGTTAATTTAAGAGGTGAGTGTACTTGTGAAACTGGCATGTTTTACTAGTTTGAGAGGTTGAGATATCTTAATAAAATAAAACCTAAATAAACGTTCCATGTCAGCTGACTTTGGAGATTGCAGTATATTTTAGATTTGTGGACAGATTTTTTTCTAAATTACCTCGAGTTTCAATTTCAGTCTCACAGTACCTATAAGATGCCCTTGGCAGAGATGTGATTGTGATTACTTTAAGACCATAATAATTGGTATGATATCTGGTGCTTTTAAAAAAAAACATGAACATGTTGAGGTTCAAGAAGACGCCGCTACCTCCTTACCAGCTGATAGAATAGATAGAATATAATGTTTGTTTGCCTTTGAACAGGGTGTACAGAAGATTGACAATCCTAACATAGAATCATCTATCCAGGCATCAATAAAATCATGCAAATACAATATACAATATCTACATAAAGCAATTATTTAAAATTTAACACAATGAGGAAATATTACATATAAGTACTTGTGCAGGAGCTAGTGTAGTATTGAGGTATTAGGCGCGGGATATACACAAGTGACGTCGTCGCGGCGCGATTGAGGAATGGGAGTGACGTGGGTGAGGCGCGGTAATGGCACAAGCGAGGAACGGGTGTGGCGCGGTAGTAGCAGATGCGAGGCTAGGCGCGGGCGTTGTGTAGGTTCGAGAGGAGCGCCGATGCCTCTTGTGTATGTCCCGTTCCTTAAATGGATGGCAACCTTTGCAGTACGTGGCCTCCACTCGAGAACCTTTGACAGCTTTAACCATAATAAGTCTGCAGCCGTCGTTTAACCATAATAAGTCTATTGTGATCAAATGTATACAAGGTCGCCTTTTATAAACGGGTGAAACTTTAACAGAACTTCTAATTATATTAGAGAATCCGGGCCCTATTATTTTCGTTCTTCAAAACGGGCTAGTTTTCTTTTTTATTATTCCTAACAAAGAAAAACAAAAAACAATTAAAAGCATCCTGTCTAGCCTGAAACGTACCTACGTCATCGCCTCTGTCTCTCTCATTTCAATCGTGCCCCACTCTTCCCTCGGGTGCACGCACGGGGCACAGGCTTTTGACAATGTAAAATACCGACAAAAATATAACATTTGAAAATGATTTTTTTACAGTAATCATTTATTACTTTTAATAACTGTTGATATGTTTCGGTTCCATAGTGGTGCAAACTATTAAACAAAATTATTAGCTAAGTCAATTTTGGTACAAGGCAAATAGCCTATTGCTCTTTAAATTTACCCATTTATAAAAGGCGACCTTATATATACACTCTTAGATCTTTATTGACGCTATCAGCATAAGTAAAACGTATCAGGTAGACCATGCACTTAAACTCTATCATAGATTCAGTAGGTGTAATAAAACGAGTAGTTAGCTTAATAAATGTTACAAGTCTTTGGAAACGTATAGAATCTGTTGGTTTGGGTTTCGACATTAATGTTATTTTAATTAGTCTAAAAATGAACTCTCTTGAATCATTTCAAAACTTCAGTTACCCTTTTAATAAATTTGTGTTGGTTTTGCGTTACACAATCTGGTAAAATTTCCTTAAAAGATTTACTTGACTAATCTGTAATCCAAAATAATTATGAAGTCATTGGGTATAATAAAGCGAGTTTTAATGAGCGCCATAAAACGCTCATAGCACCGTTTCATATTTCGAGGCCATAATCTTGTCATAATATCCTCGAACGTGATTGCCCCCCTCTCGTGAAATTTATTATAACATTATTCCATCGGTGTAGTGTTCTTTTATTAATATTCTGCGTAAGGAAACACCAAGAATAACTTTTGATTGAATTTTGCAGATACTAAGCAATTTGGCATTTCTAAGTTTCCTTGCTTCATAATGGGTAAATCACTCGGTTATTTGCCTTAATCTTTACCTTATTGTAAATCTTGACACATGTCAAGCTTTGTGTATCCGTATGTTATGGACATACGATATGTAAGTTAGTGTATTTACACTTTACTTACAGTCACTTTAGGTTAATAACTGTAGGTACCACGCATCAAAAGTACTTGATGAAAAATTGTTTTGAAAAAATCAGATACTAAGCTAGTTTTATTGTTGATTGTACGCTTAGGCGCTGCGCATACGACGGAGCGGGGCAGCGCGGGCCAGACAATAAATATCGCGTCTGCCCGTCGATGCCCGCGCCGCGTACTCAATGCATACGACGGTCGGTTCAGGACGACCAGCTGCCCGCGCCGCCGTCTGAGTTAGAATATAGAAACGAATCTGTAAAATCCACGGCGTGCAGCTACGGTCATGCAGCCCCCGCCCCTCCCCGCCCCGAGCCGCCGCGTACAGCGGGCACTGGCGCGTGGCGGCGCGGTGTTTTTGACCGCGTGATGTGCGTTGCAGTATACGATTCCCCGTCGTACGCACAGCGCCTTAATATACGTAACTAAAACACCACCTCAAAATGGTACCTAAATAAAACCTTTTGCTGCACTTAAACATTTTTACTACTTACAACCACCTTAATCCATCACCTGTAGATATATCGAATATCGATGTCTAAAAGATTTAGGAAATATATTTATTATGCCTAATAGAATGTGAAAGTTCAGACAGGTAATAAATGGATTTATCATTTCGGAATACCTATTACTTAAACGATTTGGATATAAAGGCTATACATATTTGGGAACAAGGAAATTGTTAGGGATGAGTTCCCTCTTTGTAATCTATAAGAATAAATCGTTCATAAATAATAATACTAAGTATAGTTTCTTTTTAGGGTTCCGTAGCCAAATGGCAAAGAACGGAACCCTTATAGATTCGTCATGTCTGTCTGTCTGTCTGTCCGTCTGTCCGTCTGTCCGTATGTCACAGCCACTTTTTTCCGAAACTATAAGAACTATACTGTTGAAACTTGGTAAGTAGATGCATTCTGTAAACCGCATTAAGATTTTTACAAAAAAATAAAAAAATAAAAAAAAATTTTGGGGGCTCCCGATACTTAGAACTAAAACTCGAAATTTTTTTTTTCGTCAAACCCATACGTGTGGGGTATCAATGGATAGGTCTTTAAAAATGATATTGAGAATGATAATATCATTTTTTTCTAAACTGAATAGTTTGCGTGTGAGACGCTTCCAAAGTGGTAAAATGTGTGTACCCCCCCCCCCCCTGTAACTTCTAAAATAAGAGAATGATAAATCTAAAAAAAATATATAATGTACATTACTATAAAAACTACCAGCGAAAATTGGTTTGAACAAGATCAAGTAATTAGTTTTTTTTAATACGTCATAAATCGTAAACCGCAATTTAACTTTCGTAATATGGATTTCATTTTGCAAAATAACATAACTATGACTCGATTGTCGTGATGGGTGAACTTTTACTCATAACGGTACCTACAGGTTTGTACGGAACCCTCGGTGCGCGAGTCCGACTCGCACTTGGCCGGTTTTTATTTGTAGGTTCGAGTTTTCAAAGGGAACGATGGCTATACCTAGTTATGTACTAACGCAATTTTTCATTTTATAACTAAATAATAAATATTGGACGACATCACATACATTGCTCTGATCCTATGTTAAGTACGCACTTATGTTACAGAAATCAGAAATAACGACGGTACCACAACATCCAGACCCGACACAATATATAAAAGTAATTTTTCTACATTGACCGACCGGGAATCGAACCCGGAACCTCAGAGATAGCGTCATCAAGTCCGGTATGCTCGCCTTTCGGCTACGGAGGTCGTCATAGTATTAAGGGGGCTTAACCTAGAAAATAACAACATCCTAGTAAATAATTAAAATTAAAATTATGTATGGAATAGATATGGCTTGTGACAGCTTTGGTCAATTTTATACCAGAGTATTTTATGAGCCTAAATTATTCTGAAAATTACTATGAGTTTATGAGAAAACTAAAACTGGCTAAAAGGGAAAAAATCACAAAAATCAACCCAATTAACTTTGTAAAAAACGCCTCGGGACTTGACAGACAAAAAAAATTTTATTCTAAGACTAACTGTAATTACAAAATTTCCTATTTTAGTAAACCTATAGCAGACCATGAACTGGCTCGCTTATAAATAAAGGTTGAAAAGTTTCATTACGCTATGAAGTAGGTATTCTTAAAAAGTTTGTGTAGTTTAAACTTTGCATTGCAAAATTTTCATTAAATTCAGCCGAAATGACCGTAGTGTTGAGTTTTCCAAATCTTTATCTTGTTTTTACAATTTTCTCAAAGTTAAATATAAAGTTAAGTCGAATATAAGTTTCATTAAGTTTTTACGGGCCTAATGATATGAGAGGTTAATGCTTCTGTGGGCTGGGGTAAAAGGTATTTTAGAGTCAGCCGAATTTACGATCACCTTGCCTCAAACGACCGCCTACGCATGCCAGTCGTAAATTCATTTCAATTTTTACGTGAGCTGACAAGTTTCCTTTGAAAGTTCCTAATAATACTTATGTGATCGTAAATCCTATAGTCTTTTACCGTTGAATTGACTCGCTCGAATTGCCGTAATATCATTTCAGTTATGGGCGTCTGACATCAGATGTAGGTACAAGCCTTTATCCATTCATTTTTATAAAGAATAGACTGAAGACTTCTTTTTGAATGACCTTTTCAAAAGATTGATCTCTTTATTTATATTTATATAGATTGATTATGTACTGAAACTTTTTTAACTTAGCTTTATCAAGTTTCTAGACGTGGTTTGATGTTTTTATATCCAGCTTCTTTACCTTTATAACATTCAATGAGCTAGCACGTTGAAGGCATATATTCAGCAGTTATCAACAAAAGATTCACTTAGCTTTCCTTGAAGAAGAGTAATATTTCTCTGGTTCATACATGTATGTTGGTCATGGGTGTCTTTCGATGTTATTTATTTATTTTATTAAAATCTTATATTTATAAACATTTCAACTTAAAGTTCTTAATATTAAATATAAACAGTAAAAGATTTTCCTTTTTAAAAAAAATATTATTTGTAAATGTTGCTAAGGAGCCAATTATGAAGAGAACAGAGGTTCTAACGTTATGGGTGTAACATTGTACAAAAATAGCGTGATACGTTGTCATACTATCACCAACTAATTCAAAGATATACATCGCTCTCCTTCTTTCTAGAAGTGGCGTTGGTGGCTCTGGGCGGCGCGAGCGCAGCGCTAGTGTTGCTAATCGTGATGGCCGGCGTGTTTGTGGCGCGACGACGCAAGAACAGCCCCTCACCGGTGCCATCGCCGCCGATACTCGTCTACCCACCACATGATATTACTGCACCGTGCTATATGTAAGTATTTTTGTGTAAAGTAATCTTTAAAAGAAAAAAAAACTGTGACCTCTTATTCCAATCCAACTCCAATTTTATTCACACCTATCGGCTACTAAGCATGTATCTTTCAATTTTTTGAGCTTAGCAATTCTCACTACTGGAAAATGCACATTTTTAAGAAATTTACAGAAGTATTTTGTAATTTAAATCATAAATTACCTTTACTTGTATATTAAACTTCACTTTTAATTTAGTTGAGGTTCAAGGCCAAGAGAGTGATTTCAAAAAGCTTGTCTTCTATTTGGGAGTTAGCTTACTTGCAAATTATTTGATGCAAGTAGAGCCGTTAGAAAATTATGTTAAAGAAACAAATAGAAATGAGAAAGACTTACAAACCAATTTAGTTCTTAACTGAACGTAATTGCAGAGCAAGTACAAACACAAAGTTATAATGAAGGTAAGTTATACAACTAATTCCGCAAATAGCAGATTTATTTGAGTGGAGTTTTAGTTATTTTCTTTATGATACTTTTTCTTTCGTAATAATGAGCCTTTTTAAGTCCAGTGCTCATTAATCCTGGGCGGCTTTGCATTTAATTAATATTCATTCTACCTTTTAAACTTGAGGAGGCATGAAAGAAAGCAGTTTAGCGTACTTTTAAACAGGAATTTGTCCGCAGCAGTAGCTGAAGTTTTGCGAATTCAAAATGAAAGACAAAGGTCAAAGGTTTAGGGTTTATTTATAGCAGAGTTCTTTTGTTTTAGTAAACTAGTTTATTATTAGGTTAGAGAAAGTTTACTAACTAAGGTAAATTGTAGTAGAGTAAACATACCTAAAATAAGTTACAATGGTCAAATTAGTTTTTTCTAATGTGACCGTGTGATGCGTTAAAGAAGTCGGATGCCTTAATCAATTCCAAGACCAACCAATGCATTAGGCCAGTATTGATTATAAAATAGTATCAAAATCAAAATTTATTTATTGCAGACTACATGGGTCCATGGGTTAGTAGAAATTGCTTATAAAATAGGGGTTAGTAAATACAATTTAAGGTGTGAATAATTTAATTTAAGATTTAATCATTGTACCTAAGTGGCACTTCGTGCGGACGCGACCCGGAAATGGTGCTGGTTCCTACTTCGGTCATCGTTCGCATGAAATGCCTTAATATAGGCGCATGCGGATCATCTGCCACAGTCCTCAAGATGCTGTTGTCACTTCCCCGCACTCTACTAATCAGTGACGACAGTGACAAGTAAATTTTTTTTACTCGTCTCCTGTTATGGACCTATTACTAAGATATTTTCATACTACAAGTTTGTACGTAAGCCTCGGTGCGCAAGTCCACCTCGCTCGAGACCGGTTTTATAATTTTAATCAATTTATGTTAGGCTAATAAGAAGATAATTAAATAAGCAGGTCAGGTTCAGTCTCGTCTAATCCTGTCCTGAAAAGTCCTGACTTTTCTTGACAGAGCTCCAGGCTTAGCGGAGTACTTTTTAAGTCGAGGAGCGATCTGATCTACAAGAATCGTCGCGTTTCCTTCTCATTTCATACTCACTACTACAATAAGGAGACTGAAACCATAAATTTCATCAGGAACAACAATAAGAAGGAAGCAATATGACATTTAATTTACATAAGCTGCGGAATACTTACAATTAGTGCAGTAATAATGCACAGTGCACAAACAAAGAAATACCAACAATTAAACGGCTCTATGTTTCCAAAGAAAACACAATTGATCGATAAATAAACGTAACAGAGCACAGTCGTTCATTAAAACAAGCTTTGCCATATTTTCTAGGAAAACTTTTAGTATTTTCTTGAACAAAAGACTATTATTATCATTGTGCAACTGTTTTAAAATTCATTACATAGCAATAGCTATAGATAGAGACAACAATGACAAACTACCTACACTGCATTAATTGACGTGTTTTGCTGGTTCACGTAGCGATCACGAAACTCTTTATACAAAAACAATGGAATAAATATTTGCCAGACTAAAATAATTAGTTTAGGGTGCCTACAAATCTGGCGAATGCGCCGTTTGCGAAGTGCACGCACGCGCCCCTTACGTGCATCGGTGCATCTTGCTCGCATTGTGCACGACAAGATAAGATACGTGCATCATGCGCGCATTGTGCACGATAAGATAAAAGGATGCATATCTTGTATGTTATCTTATCCTAACCAATTATAATTAAAAACTTTACACCATTATTTAACAGAGGCTTTACCATAAACGAGTAAGGTGTAGGAGTAGTATTTATATGTCAATCTCCAATAACTAATTTCCGAGCTCTATGAGGCCACAGGGTCCTAGTCCTAATCTTTTATAGCTGGTTCCAACATTGCATGGCGACCCTGCCAGTGCTGCCTTTTGAGCAGCGCTGAGCATTTATAAGTTAACTAAAATTAGTTGTTTATTTTATAAAATAAAAAATTTGGACTATAGAAATATCGGTGTTAAAAGCTGTGAAAACTTACTGTTTTGACTATTGAAAGATCAGACGGTGCAAAAATAAATTTAAAGAAAAGTGCTATGAAGACAGAAGGAAGAATTTATCCTGGCAGAGTCGCCACGCAATGTTGGGACCGGGGAGCACAAATAAAAGATGTAATTAGGTCGACCGATGTTATAATAGTAATCCAAATCTTATATTCTAAGCCTTATGCTTCGTAATAGGGTGAGGTACGTCACATACTACACTGTATTATTTTACCTTGTTTTTTTTTTCAGTATAGATTTTGATGTAATGAGTGTTGATTTTAGGCCAAACTCTTAAAAACAACAAAGCAAAATTGAAGTACGTCGTACGAGTTGTATTGCTCAGAGAGTATTACTCGTACTTCCTGTTTTGAGGTCAACGTTATGCCACATGCCACACAGTAGGTCAACTAAAAACACGTGTTTGATATTATTCCTAAAGTTTCATCCTTACAAATTAGCCTCGTTCTCATATTATTCTGTTACACGTCTACAGTGAGTGATGGAGATTAATGTTAGCCTGGCAGGCGTAGTTAATTTCTTCTCGTATTATTACCTACCGCTCCTATAAATACGTAGTTTTATATCAAAAAGAAGTATTTCAAGTTGATGTCGGTAAAACCCAACATCATCTTTAAATAGTTCTTTTTGATAATTAACATTTGATGTAATAAATTTATTGATTCGACTATCATTTTACAGAAGCACTTACGCTTATGTAAAATGATAGTCGAATCAATAAATACATTTTATAAATCAGATTACGCTTTTAGAAAAATAAGGAACAAAGTCTATAGTAGATTAGTATCTGAATTTTCCAAAAAACATATTGCAAAACATACCACAATAGTCTGACAAAATGACATCGCAAAAAAGGACGATAAGTTAGTATTTTAAAATAAACATTTTTGTCCCTATCAAAATTGATTTCCAATTAGTTGCCAACGAACAGAATGAATGAATAGTGACCAAGGACGAGCTCAAGCAAGCTTAAAACTATTGCTATAAGAAAAATAAACAAAAGTTTGCAATCAATTGCATCATTATCAAAGTCTATTTTGTTTGACAGAAAAAAATATATTATCATCTCCACGATACAAACATTCCTACCACGGTCGGTGTGATTAAAAAGTATACCCGAAGATATGCGAAATTACGGCTTTCTAGCGTTAAGAGTCTCTAAGCTAAGCCGCGGGCAGACAGATAGACGGACGGACATGAAGGGTTCCGTGTTGACTACGAAACCCTAAAAAAGTCTAAACTAAAAAATCGCAAGCAAGCTTAAAACTATTGCTATAAGAAAAATAAACAAAAGTTTGCAATTAATTGCATCATTATCAAAGTCTATTTTGTTTGAAAGCAACTTTTTTAAATAAAATAAATAAAAAAGTTTTATCTAAAAAGAAACGTTTGTTAAATGTTTAGGTTTAATCAAGAAATAAACTAAACTTTCCTAATAAATTAAGTTCAGGATACCTCTGGCGCGTTTTTTATGAGATGTATCGTTAAAGGCAAATATATCGTCTGATAACTAACACTTTTTTGTAATATATCCTAACCATTTATAATAAAATTTCATGTAACGTATAATATTAGTTATTTTATTGAGTTTTTTAGAAAAACAAATGTGGAAACGTCAATCAGGTAAATTTTCATAGAAATCCAAAAATGGAATACCTACCTTTTAAGTTTAACTGCGTAGTATCTATTTAAGTGAAGATTAAACCCTATGTCCTTTGGTCATCGCATCACGCGTGAACGGATAAAACAATTTCAGTAATTCTTTTTTGTTGTGTTAATTATTGTTAGGAGTAGGTTCTTATGGAAGAAAATAGATTAACAATTGAGTAAAAAAAACCTTTATGAATAAACTAAAGGCCACTTAAAGGAAGTCGCGGGCAACAGCTACCTATTATATATTCTCTTTTTTAACTTAAGGGTCCTAACTTTTTAAATCCATTAACTTAAGACTACGCAATCTCTTCGAAAATCAAAAAAAGTTATGCGTTTACTACGCATGGTCCGAAACACGTATTTAATCCTGTAAGAGAGAAACTTTGCATTTCTTTCCCGCGCTTGTTAGTATCTCATAAAATTTTCCGGTTGTTGACTTATCGTTAGCTCTGCAGCCTTTGTTCGAATACAAAAGGTACTCTCTAAGTAATTAATGGGTTGGAAAACATGAAAATGATAGCAGGAAAATATTTTCAGGACATTTACCTTTGTGGGAAATGATAAAAATGCTTATTATAATTTTCATTTTCATGGATCAGTAAAAGGGTCAATTTCAACAAGTCCATTTTTTTTGTCATTACGGTGAACTTTTTTATTTATAACTTTTTTTGAAATAAAACCATGTAGTATTGTTATTTATGATATTGTTATGATTAATCTTTACTCGACATCAAATTGAGTTCATATACTTAGGAGATATAGTACTTTAAAATTTTGGTGTCACCGAAATTAAAGAATAGTTCACCGAAATGAAACTTCTCATCACCGACATGAAAAACGCGAGTCACCGCAATGAAATTACTTATGCAGTCACCGAAAAAAACTAAACTGTTACCACGCAACGCACCTAAAATGCTGCTATCCTAGTTCCATAATTACTTACCTACGTTTTGAAGAGTGCTATCACACAGTACAGGTTATCCTTTTCTGACTATACTATAATGGTATTGAAAGTATTAATTAAAATGTACCATACATGGATATTAACTTATTTAAACTAAAATTCATTTAGGAACGTGTGAGAATAAAACAACAAAAATAACAAATATATTGTAATAATCAACCATAAAAACTGAAAAGATAAAAATAATATCAACACATAAGTACCTAATCAGTTACTTTTGGAGTCGGTGCTATCCGATGAGAGTTTGAATGTTTTCGTTTGCACCGACTCCAAAAGTAACTGATTAGGTACTTATGTGTTGATATTATTTTTATCTTTTCAGTTTTTTGAAGTCGGTTTACTTTTTTTTATAAAATTTACTTATTTCATCTATTTTTAGTGATACATACAGTGATAATCCTCAACAATACGAATCTTTTCAGTGCAAACATAAGTTAACGGCTGAACACCGATTTCATCCCTTATTTACCCACCTTAGAGGTGAAATTTTTCCAAAAAATTTTCAATATACCATCTTTAAAGTATAAGCTATTCTATAAAGAAAGAATCATCAAAATCGGTTCACAAATGCCGAAGATATTGGGCAACATAGGTACAAAAATCAGTTGGCACGGATGGAGTTCATGCAAAGTTTGATGATTTTCTTATAGATCACATCATCAGAACTTGATCAAATTTATATGGGACCATTCCGAAAGTATTCCCTTTCGAACAAAAAAGAAGTATCGAAATCGGTTAACCTGGTAACGAATGATCGCTGAACATACATAAAAAAATAAATAAAAAAAAACAAAGATACTGACGAATTAAGAACCTCCTCCTTTTTTGAAGTCGGTTAAAAATATACAGGTTGCACCCTTTCCATGTTCAAAGGGTCCAAACTCTACAGCCTGCTGACTATCCACGCAGGATTGCATTCTGCAGAATCATGTTAAATAAAATAAGGGAGGACCTGCAATTTTTCAATAAAATGTTGTGAACGGATGAATCCTCATGCCGGAAAGATGGATATCTCAACATCCACAATCTACATAGCTAGCAAGTAGAAAACCCACATTTGATGAGGGAAGATCGGTCCCAAGTTCTATTTAAAGTTAACTTGTGGACTGGGATTATTGGCGGACAGGTGATCGGGCTATATGAACATCCAGCTACACTGAATAGTGAAATTTACCTTAATTTTTTACAAAATGATTTACCCGGCATGCTAGGAGATATCAGTTTAGAAGTGAGGCGGAGAATGTGGCTTAAAAATGATGGGTGCCCAGCTCACTACGCAATAGTTGTAAGAAATTATTTAAATCAACACTACCCACAGAGGTGGATAGGCCGGCTCGGCCCTATTTTATGACCACCCAGATCGCCGGATCTTTTCCCTTCCCCCTTTTCCCGATCCGAATCCCTTGATTTTTTTTTTATTGCGGATGTCTGAAAGACCTTGACTACGCGAGACCAGTATCCTCAATAACAGAGTTGCGGACTCGCATACAAAATGCAGCTGCATACATAAAAACGTCTGGTTACGCGAGCCGCATCAAATATCTATATATATAAAAGAAGAAACTGACTGACTGACTGACTGACTGACTGACTGACATATCAACGCACAGCCCAAACCGCTGGTGCTAGAGATTCCAAATTTGGCATGTAGGTTTCTTATAAGGTCTAGGGGTGCACTAAGAAAGGGTTTTTCAAAATTCACCCTCTAAAGGGGTGAAATGGGGGCCCAAAGTTTGTATGGGGAAACAAGATTAGTTAGACTATTTTATTCGAAACTTCACAGGAGTATTCCTAACAATAAATGATTAAACACGTATTTCAGGTTTTTTGCGAAATCTACCCCTAAAGGGGGTAAAAGGGGTGACAAAATCTGAAAATCGACATGAGTATTGTTTCTATGGTTTATCGGGTCGCTGATTACGAAAACAACAACAATTTTAAAATAAAACTTTGCGGACCTAAAATATCATCCCCCTATTGGGGTGCGATGGGGTTGAAATGTCTAAATATCAATATGATTCAACCCTTAAGTAGGTGAAAAGGGGAAAGAAACTTTGTATTTCAGTTATCTATTTATATAAAATGGTAAACTGACTAATTGTTGATATACCAACGCACAGCCTTACCTTATACAGTGTAGACATCCATTAAGAAAGGGTTTTTTTGGAAATTATAGCCCTAAGGGGGTAAAATAGGGGATGAAAATTTAATGAAAGCATATCAGTTTCAAATAATAATTTTCAAATTTTGTATTATGGTGACGATTGAAAATAAATTTAAGTATTACAGCGTTCTTGATTATTCAACCCCTGAAGGGGTGAAAAAGGATATTAAGAATGTGTCTTGAAAGTCCTTCATTTTTAAAGTTATAATCACTAAACTTATGTTTATAGTAAACTTACTCAATACATTGTTATTTTCACTCGGCTGCCGTAGGAAGGTTATGTTTTTCGAGCGTATGTATGTGTGTTTATAAGTTTTTGGCACGCTCTACATCCTAAGCCGTTAGAGATGTATTTCATCATATGAGATTCTTCTCAGTTGTGGAAGTGACATAAAGCATATCGTTTTCCGGAATTCCCATGGGACATAGGAATTACGCGGGGAACTCTGATCTCTAATGCTACTTACGTGATTTCAACCCTTGATGAAGGTCTGCTTTTAGATTAGTTTAATTGCTGTTGAAGTGTTCCAGAGACGTCGCCTGGGGTCTACGGGGGCCAAAATTTTGTTTATTTCGAGCTAGGACGCACCGTTTTCGAGATATCACGGCGCTGCGTACACGACGTAACAGGGCGGGCCGGACAATTTTGCCGCGAACAATAGACGAAAGGGAATCGTATACTGCAACGCACACGGCGGTCAATAAGACTGCGCCGCTAGTGCCCGCCCCGCACCGCGGCATGTCCGTGGCTGCCCGCCGTGGATCGCACAAACCAGTTTGTATACACTAACGCAGACGGCGGCGCGGGCGACTAGCTTAGTCTGCGTCGCGCGCTCTACTAGAATGGTTGTCCTGAACTGACCGTCGTGCACGTTGAGTACAAGGCGCGGGCAGCCGCGGGCATCGATGAGCAGACGCGGTCTTTATTGCTTCACGGTCAAAAAGGCCGCACCATACACGCGGTGTATGCGCAGCACCTTACTCCATTCTATATTAATTAATCTATATACATATATAAAAGGCAAAAGTGATTGACTGATGTATCAACGCACAGCCTAAACCGCGGGTTCTAGAGATTCTAAATTTGACACGTAGGTTTCTTATAAAATCTGGTCACTAAGAAAGGATATTTCAAAATTCATCCCCTAAAAGGGTGAAATGGGGATCCAAAGTTTGTATGGGTAAACAAGATTAGTCAGACTCTTTTATTCAAAACTTCTCAGGAGTAAGTTCTCCTTACGATAAATGAGTAAACATGTGTTTCAGATTTTTTGAAAAGTCAACTCCTAAAAAGGGGAAGGGGGCTGACAAAGTCTGAAAATCAACATGGGTATTGTTTCTATGGTTGATCGGGTCGCTGATTACGAAAACAACAACGATTTTAAAATGTAACGTTGCGGACGTGAAATTCCATCTCCCTTGTTGGGATGGACCCCATCGGGGTTGAAATGTCTATCAATATGGGTGTAGATTTTATGGTTTTTTGGAACTTTGATTTTAAAATGAATATTGTGAACATGAAAATTCTTGAAAATATTTGTGCCAAATTGCAATCCAATTGGGCCAGTAATTTCGGAGCTAATCGGTTGTAACAGACGGACTGACAGACAGCCATACGTGATCCCAACACAAAGGTTCTATTTTTGCATTTGATGTATACCCGCGTTATCCTAAAATTGATAAATCGCTATATTATATCATATCATATCGTGTTTTGATAGTCATGCTAAAAATATTGTCTAGAAGTTTTGTAGTTTTTTAAATTACTGAGTTTGACATTCATACTTCACTTAAAATCAAATCTAACGCGAGCGAAGCCGCGGGCAAAAGCTAGTTCTTTTATAAAAAGATGGCGGGCGTGTATCAGAGCGCAAGGACGCCAATTCGAACATTTATTGTTATTTTAATAAAAAAATAATAAAAACCAGACATAAAGTTTAAGAGATACAGAAAACATAATTAAGCTTATTATACCTTTTCGGAAAATAGAATAACTAAGAATTTTTTTAAGTTAATGGGCACGATGAGCGCCATACATTTTTTTAACATGATAGTTGACCAAACATGAGGAAATATATATATATATTTTTTTTTGGAACATTGTTTTTTGAAGCACTTCGTGATTAGCTAGCTCAATTTTAACCATTGTTATTGATAGCTAAACTATTCTTTTAGAAATAAAAAAAAACTGAATTAGAAAAAGTCCGTATTTGTAAAAATGGCACATTAAAAACTAACCGAAAGTGGCATTTAAAAAAAAAAACTAACTCAATTATCTTGAAAACCGAGATATTTTTACTAAAGTCAAAATTTGAGATTAGAGAGTTCTTGACGAAACCTATCGACAGTTAAAGGTTTATCCATTGTTTCTGGGACACCCTGTATATCTTTACAACTTTTTCAGATTCTTATTTTAAAAGATTTTAATTATTAGTTTTGATAACACAAAGATACTGTAATATACAGGGTGTAACAAAAAGGTGAAATAAAACTTTAAGGGGTTATTCTACGGCTAAATTACATCAACTTTTTCTATGGGACCAACATCGAAATCGCAAAAAAAAAACACTTTCCCATTCTAAAACGCGACCAGCTGGCATCAGTTTGTATGAAAACGTCAATTTTTTTTTTGAGATTTTGATGTTGGTCCCATAGAAAAAGTTGATGTAATTTAGCCGTAGAATAACCCCTTAAAGTTTTATTTCACCTTTTCGTTACACATTGTATAATGTAAAATAAAACAAACGTAATCTCTTGTTATTTGTCTTCACAAAATCTTATTATTACACTTAGTCATTAATAAATCAGGTAGCACAAAAATCTATCTTTTGGATGGGGACACGACTCTAGCAAAAATATTTCGGAATTTAAACAACAAAGGTTAATATTTCGGAAACCGATCACTGAATCGAAAAATGGTCTTCACAACCTCGCAATGTATTTGAAAGACCCATCCAACGATACCCCAAACGATGGGGTAGACTAAAAATAAATAATTCATCCCTTCTTTACGAGTAGGGGAGATACCCTAGAATTTTTGTTTTCAAGATATTATTGTACCATTCTGTCGGCGTGTTTAATGTTTATACTCGTGCAAAATTACAGCTTCCTAGTACAAACAGTATCTGTGCTAGGCCGTGGACTGACAGACGGACATGGCGAAAGTATAAAGGAACCCCCTTTCGTACCATTTTGGTACGGAACCTAAAAAAGCACGTGTTCAATATTTTTGAATTACGTTTAAAGTGGACTAATTATCATAATTTAGTCAAATAGCCTATTGCCCACGCGAGCAACAACTGAGGTTATTCTTTTAACTAGTAGCTACATTTTAGTCCCCAAAACAAATATATTCCTTGTGCAACTAAAATGTAACAAAAGAAATTATGGTCTGTTTTTCACCGAAGTGAAATAATTTGTCACCGGAATGAAAAAAAAAAACACCGAGATGAAGATAGAAATCATCGAAATGAACAACTTCTCACCGAAATGAAAAAAAATCACCGAAATGATATTTTTTCTCATTTCGGTGTCAATTTAGGTCACCGAATTCACCGGAATGAGATCACCGTCATGAAAAACAGCCAATAGAAGTTAACACTACAAGCACAGTATTTATGATAGAAATAAATTGATACTACCTACTTGATCGGGCGACATTAAGTAAAAGTACATATATTTAATAAACATATCGGATCATTGGATCACAACTTTTATCCACTCACGTGAATGAAAAAAAAAGCGGTCCCAAGTCACCGGAACCCACTACTTACGTTTTTGGTGGGAACACCAGACAAGCAACACGCGTCCTCTCACATCAAGCGCTTAGGCGTCCCTGGTGCGCAAGTTTACTGCGCAGTAGCGAGAAGCTAGTGTTGTTGGATGCCTAGATATTTGCGTACAACGAAAATTCACCGCGGTGAAAAATCTAATTTGGACACGTGAATTTGTACTTACCATTCATTAAATACAACTGATTTTGTAATGAAGTTTCCGCAATAAAGTACTGCCACTATTTAGGATTTAAATAAAAAAAAGGAAATCCCAAAAAAATCAACTGTTTTTATTATAGGATTAAAAGTATACTGAAAAACAAATTGTGCCGCTTCACCGGTATGAAAAACTTAGGTGTTTATATATTTTTTTTCCTTATTAGCGACAATCATAATGGAAAAATATTTGTAGGCTGCTGTAGGAGACAACACTTTTCATCTAAAAAAAAATATTACAAGTTAAAAGTGCCATCCTGCACTAGCAGTTTCAGCCATGCCGTTTACGATTTGGTGCTGGGAAAATCACCCAAAAGTTAAAAAGATATAATGTGAGTTTATGAGTAATATCTCAAATGTATAGCTTTGAAGTCACTGTATAGCCAAAATTTAAAGAAAACGTACCTATATTTTTATGTTGTAATTGACTTTCGCAAACGCAAATAAGAATCGTATTTACGGTGTTAATAGAACCTGCATTTAATATTCGTATAAAAAGGCACGCGGAACGCCGCATATCGTTTTTAATAAAATTCGGCGACATAGTGTGCCTCAGGATAACTTTACGAAAAAAATACGAAAATGTCATGCCTTAAAAAACCTCTTTGCTTGAATACGGGTAAAAATATTTCTTTTCAGCTTCACCACTTCAAGAAGGAGATTCACAAATCAACGCGATTTCATAAATTGATATTTTGTTCATCAGGACCAAAGAAGTGAACTTCTCTCTACCGACCCTCCGCTCGTCGTCTCTGGGCGAACTCCGTGACGTCATCAGCGTTAGCAGCTTGGGCAGCGAGGTCCTTTGCCCTCCCATGCCATCACAACTGAGGTCCAACTCCTTCAGTGAGTATCATATGTAATACTTTTACTAAATACAGGTTTTTTTGTATGCGTAAAAAGTTTATACGCAACCGAACAATTTCCAACTGTCCGCCGCCATGATTCGTCACAAAACAAAGCAACATGAACGTCTCTACCGGTGTATAATGTAACGATTAGACGATGTGTTAACTAATGTTTAACCATATCATGAATTAGTCGGGCGTTCAGCTGTTCATATCGTCAAACTCTAAGTGGTTATTGATCTGGCCAGATCACATCATGATATGGGCAGCGGGTTTTGATTTGGTGGAGGGGGGAGGGGGAAGAAGGCGCCAATAAACTCAAAAAAAAGTTAGACTTTAGAATTTAATATAACGCAAACGGTTCCTTGAGAAATGAACGACCTTTCTAATCCCACACCATAGGATAGACAGAAAAAAATATATTATCATCTCCACGATACAAACATTCCTACCACGGTCGGTGTGATTAAAAAGTATACCCGAAGATATGCGAAATTACGGCTTTCTAGCGTTAAGAGTCTCTAAGCTAAGCCGCGGGCAGACAGATAGACGGACGGACATGAAGGGTTCCGTGTTGACTACGAAACCCTAAAAAAGTCTAAACTAAAAAATCGCTCTATCTCTGGACTTGACACTATTTTGGGATACCCAGTGTCACTGTTACAACAAATAAAATCAAAAATTAATGGCATACCGATTAGGACTATTAGATTAATAGTCGACCATCTAAGTAGGTACAGACACGTCTAAACAGTTGCATTAGGTATATGTTACATTTGTATATAGATCCACCGGTCTAGGCCAAATGGGTTTTACTTGATAGTTACGCACCACAAACGCTACAAGTGGAATTGAAGTGGAAACCATCCATCCATTCGCTTACATGTTTGCAAAAACCTAAACAAACATTTCATGTTATAAGTATAGACGTCAATGTTGGAGCTTTTTAAAGGCTTTCGGTACATCATAGATATTATGTACAACATCTGAGTATAAAGTTACATACATATTATGAGAAGTAACATTACCTCGACCTAAAGGTAAAACTTCTTCAAATATTTAGTGTTGAAATCTATGCTATAATGTTGCAGTATAGAACAGATTTCAGCACTAAATATTTTCTCGTGTCTTGAGCAATAATATTGACATTTATTATGAAAAAAAAAGAGTACAACAGTTCACCCAATACACACAGTTCCGGTGGAGTCGTACTTACCTTTAGGAATAAAATGTCGCTATGCACTTTATCCGGGGCTCTTCGCACATTTCCTATACTTTTATTGGATGTTCCGTAGATAGCTTGGTTTGTTTATAAAAAGAATTTATTTGACAGACATGACTATGTATAATTAATGTGGTTTGACGTTACTAAACAGTTAAATTATTATTTGTTGCTCAATAAAACATTTGTGACATTGAACTTTGAAAGGGTACGGGATAAACATTTTAAAATAAGTTTGCTCTTACTTTAAAAAAAAAAGTAAGCGCAAAATAATGGTCTACGTAATTGTATGCGCATTGCTTTAAAGCGCTTTTTAGTCAAATAGATAGACCTGTTCCACCTGCGAGATTTACTAATTTATTGATGTTGTCATTTTTCTTTTGTGAAATAGACTCGCAGTTAAATTCTGAAAAAAACTGGTACATAATTTTAAATTTATGTACAAGCCAGTACAAGCGTGTAAATTTTTTTGGCACAAATAAACACCGTGACTCGTTGATACTAATGTACCTAATGTTTACTATAAAAATTAAAAATAAACAAAGAACAATGAATAAATCTTAACAATAAGACTTGTTAAATTTTTAATGCACTTGGCTCAATGCCAACTTGTCTGGGCTCTAGCCAAACGTACCAAATCGTTGTTAGAAATTAAGTACTAACATAGGTTAAGTTATTGTTACTAACAAATTGGGCCTTGTTGTCACTAATAAAGATTTGAATTTGAATTTGAATGCAATTTGACTACGCCGTCATGTTTTCGTGATTTTAAGTTAACACAAATTTAGCCTTTGTACAAATTACAAAAATTGCCAATGGGACCAATTGACAGACACTAGGTCACTTGAGACTTCGGGTCTTGTTTGAGTGGGCCCAAAGAACCTTTTGAAACTGAAAACAATTTAAATTGCTTTACATAATATTTTGTTTTAATGACCCATTTTTTTTCATTCACCAAGTGGTTTATCCCGTTCAGGGTACGCTTGAAAATGATCCGAGATGCGACAAGTCTAATTATTACATTTAAAGCTAATTACATAGGACCTCCAGTAACTTGTAAATTATCTTCTCTGTCTTCTCTTTCAACTTGAATCGTGGCTAAATATTATTTTCTTATTCAATTATATTATATTACATATATGCTAGTTTCCTCACGTTAGTTTTGCCTCGCCACCAAACAAATGGTAAAAATCCGTAAATAATATTCTAAAATATCTAAAGGACCGCTGAGCTATCACTGCTTCTTTGCTAATTGTGCCATTAAAACATAAATCTAACCCGTTTTTGTTGCATTGTTTGTTTAAAGACAAGAAAGTTAAAAAAGATAAAGTGAAATTCGAATGAGTAAGCTCTTCCTCGCGTCTGTCGATGACATTCTCTCATTTATTTTGTTTTCAGCGTAGACGTTCAACACACAAAGACCTTTTAATTATTTTCCGGGATAGCACCAAGATTGTTTTATAGAGGAAACCAAGCTTCCAGGACGTGACTTCTTATTGGTTTTGTTATTTATCAAGTTTTATTACGCTTTCTATTCATTGGCGACTTTTAACTTGAATGTAGTTAAGAGTAAATGAACACGTAAAATTTGATTTTTAGGCAGGCAAGTAAAAGCCCTCAAATCATGGGACAGTGGGACAAAAGTATCTTATTTATTTTTATAACATTTTAACCCCCTGTAGCAAAATATACTTAAAGTTAACTGCACTTGCAATATTCGTATGGTACCAACCGTACAATGAATTCAGTCCAAAGGTGACTTATCTGAAAATTTAAAAAATATTTATTTAGTTTTTTTAACTTTGTGATAATCTATCAAAAAAGTGTTTGTTACTAACAGTTTTTAAAAGTACACATGTAAATTTAAACTTCAAATGTACATTAAGATTTTCTACATAGTAAGTGAGTCGGTTACAAATGAAACGAGTAGCGTAATTAAAGCGTAAGAAAAACTATTAAAACCAATTTATTCGTTGAAATACTTTTACAGGTTCTAATTTTCTACCCTACCACTGTACAGAAACACTGTTACTAACAGTTCAATAATACACTAAACTTGAGAATCGTATTGGAAATATGTACCTGCATGAGTAACCTATTAATATTTTTTAAATTACTAGCTGTTGCCCGCGACTTCGTTCGCGTGGATTTTAGTTTATTCATAATGGAATTTCTGCGCAACTTCCTTCCTTCCTTTTTTTTCAAAAGAACCTTTTTCTGACAATAATCAACACAACAAAAAAAAAAAATTGCGAAATTGTTATATCCGTTCACGCGTGATGCGATGACCAAGGGAAACAGAGATTTGTTTTTATATATAAAGATATATAGATATAGATGGCTGTTATTCTATAATTGTAATTATAGGGTGTCCCGTAACTCAAGATGAACCTTGTAACCACATATTCTATACACATCATGATAAACAACCTTTATTCTATCACTTTTGCAAATATGTATGAAAATATATCGTCTTCAATTTGTATACAAAAACGATTTAAAAATAATGCATAATTTAAAATGTCATAGAAAAAAAGGGTACAAGCATAGAATACCATAGAAGGATAATTCGGTACCTACGGCGATTTTAAATTTGCAGCAACTTTACAGTTCGTTTACACAGAGACACACGCACACCACTATAAAAGAGGCTTGCTCATAGTAGTAGTTTTCCCCGAACTTAGGGAAAATTAAATATAAACAATGCCTTCATCTAGATTGTCATGTGCACGAACGTAAATATTTTTTTTACTATTTTACTGTTGTGGAATCCTTAAAACAAAAAGATGTGAATGTTTTGATTTTAACAAGTGATGTTCATTTAAGCTTTTCAACTGTAAACTAATATATTTTCAAGTATGTATAATATTTAAATTACACTGCACCTACTTATCACAGACAAAAATATCAGTTAGTACTTTTAAAATTAATCAATAGGGACAATAATGTAAAAATAAAATGGGAAAATAATTTCCTTAACTGGCAACACTAACCTTTTACAAAATGTAAAATATAGCGATTAATTTTGTTAGCTTTTATGGTCGAAATACTAAATAATATTGATAGCTCGTAAGTGAAAAGTGAAGTAATTACAGTTTTTATATTTATCCAATGTTTAATTAGCCATTTTTAACCATTCAATAGCACATCTCGTCAATATTTTTTTTTTCAAGAGACGCGTTCCGAGCGGATTGACATTTAACACTACGGAGTTGTCAGGCGTTTGGAGCCTGCTGCGGCTCCAATTTAGTTGCTTCAAATTTTGCGCGCGTATTGGGTATCTAGTGTCAATAGACTCAGCGTCAAAAATCTTTGTGTACAAGGTTATACTTGATTCATGGGGCAACCTGTATGTTTATATGACTGACCACTAAAATGTATATGTTAACGTCAATCAACTAAGCTGTATCGATGATACAATATTAACATTTTACATAACGATAAGTATTGACGTCACTATGCTTTTGTAGTTTTGCCGTAATTCATTCAGGTTTAATTTGTCGATTCTCTGTAAAGCAATTACTTCATGAATTATGTAGGGAATATGACAATCAATTTAGCTGACGTTAATGACCCATAATTTGGCAGTTTTTTGGGAGGCACTTGATACTGTATTGTAATGAAATTGAAAAAATTAGAAGAAACAATATAGAATGTGTAGACGTCAATATAGGAACTTTTTAAAGGCTTTCGGTAAATACGTAGCTATAACTCTTATCAAGAGGGATACATTATAGGGATAATTAGAAAAAACAATGTAAACAGTGTAGGCGTCAATGTAGAAACTTATCAAAAGGGATACATAAATGTGATAGAAACATACTCCGAAACGATATCATGTTTTTGGGATCTAACTATGAACGCTTAAAAGAACGCAAAGAGTGGGACTCTTTGCCTGCCTGTTTAAAGCCTTTTTCGTGATTGTGATTTTAATACAAAAGAGGATGTAGATATAGATCGATTCCTAGATAATCGCTACTTGGAAAAAAAATCTTCAATAGCCTCGAGCCTGATTGTGCTGGGAGACGCCCTAGAGATTTATTGTCTAGTAATAGTAATTTTTGCTATGAAAAGGGCTATGCTCGGTGTTTCCTAACGAGATCGAATCAGAAATGAGAGGATCCATAAAAGAACAAAGTCGCTGGCATAGCCCAACGGATTAGCAAGCTGAATTGGCAGTGAAGGGGCACATAGCACCTAGAACTGACGGCCGATGGGGCAGAAAGGTTCTAGAATGGAGGCCGCGTACCGGCAAGCGCAGAGTAGGATTTCCACTCACAAGGTGGACAGACGACCTGGTAAAGGTCACAGGAAGACGCCGGATGCAGGCCGCTTCAAACCAGCCAGTCTAGAAGTCAATGGGGGAGGCCTATGTTCAGCAGTGGACGTCCTATGGCTGAAATGATAATGACTAGTACTTTGTAAAACAAAGATGATTACTACAATACTAATATGTTATTCCTCACTTCAAGACCAATCATAATTTGTGTTGTAGCACATATACCTGTGCACATATACAACACGCATCCCGTTAATACGAAATACTGATTGAAAGAGCTCAATGTTTGATTTTATTATCGTTTCTCCAAGGTTTTGGCAATTCGCACAATACTCCTAATAAAAGAAAATTCGTTTTATTTGCAAACAAGCCGGCTTTGTGCCGCGTCATGTTGCGTAATAAATCGCCGTTGTAAACCTTATTAAGGACAATCGATAGAGCTTTGAAAATATTTTTTTCCTAAGCAAATTTAGGTATATATATGCACATAAGTTTTAGTTACTAAGTATCTTTTCTCATTTAATAGAATGTATTTACTACCAATGTTAATATTTTTGCTGTCTTAACTCCACGTACAGCAAAACGAAACACAATAGACATTTTGTTGTTAAGCGGTCTTTTGCGACCACTCGACATCGAATTATCATGGCAACACATCAAATTAAGCCGAATATTGGACAATAAGTCATGTAGTTTTAGAAGTTGGTACATTACGTAGGATTATGTATACATTTTTTTTTCAGAAGTAATCATAATGCTATGACCTTCGTAGCCGAGAGGCGAGGACGCCGGACTTCGCCATCTCTGAGTTGCTGGGTTCGATTCTCGTTCGATTCAATGTAGAAAACGAACTTTTCTATGTTGTCTCAGGTCTGGGTGTTGTGGCACCGTCGTTGTTTCTAATTTCTATAACACAAGTGTTAGCTACATACCTTAGGGCAAAGCAATGTACCTTCACCCCCCCTCTCCTCCCCCCATTATCCCCTACATCCTTAGTACAGACCCAACACCAGAGGATTTTTAATATATTCGTTCATCTTACCTTAAGGTATAACTGTACCAATGTTTAAAATTTCACGAAATTTTTACCCTAATTCTTTTATTTTCTCGGAATATTAGTTAATTTTTGATTAGAAAGACTAAATAATCAATTTGATAGTAAGTCAAGAGATAACAAAGAATCTTTCTTGTTTATTTTTGTCAAGATAAATACGGTTTAAAGAAGCTGAAAATGATTAAAATCTGCCGAGGGATTGTCACAAATTACACCTACCTACGCCACAATTCACAATTAGATTGTGATCGAAAAAGCGTGGGGCAAATTGAGTTCTGAGAACTTACGCAGACGAAGACGTCAGTAGTTTGTCTACACTTTATTATTCACGACAATAGTCCACGGGTTGTTATTTAGAAAGATAAACTTATAACAACGTTCTGACAATTCGATCAAACGAGCTTAGAGCTTTAGTTCTTTTGATAGAAAAGTGGTTTACTTTTTTTTTACAATTTCAATCGATCATAATTGTGTTGCTGTCAGCTGTATGCTGATGCGCGTAGCATACACATCGCTAAAAATTCATAGCCGTACAATTTTATAAGCACAACAAAAATGTTGTTACAGCTCACATAATGTGCAATGTGGTGAGTAATGAAATGGTCACGTAAATATTTGCCCTTAGGAACTTAAACCTTGAAACCGGTCGTCGTTTAGTTTATGGCTAGACAAACAACAAAAAACGTTAATACAATCATAATGGTTGTAAATATTTTTTTTTAAATCAGTAAAATTAGTTATCAAGGCGCAGCCTTAATTCTTTACATAAAGTATCATTTTATATTTAATTAATAGATTTAAAACTATTTTGTCGGTTTTGTGAGATTTTTATCACAATTTACTGACTACAATGCCTAAAGGTGGTTTATTTCGCGAATGAGTCACTTAGATATGTACTGCGATCTGCGAACAATATTTTAAGAAAACTAGTCCCTATATTACGTAATAACGAAACTTCTGTGTTGTAATTTTACTAGTTTATTACATGTACTTTGATATAATGTGCCTACTCAAGAATATAGAAAAACTCTACATTGACATTCATTGTAAAATGGTGCGCTTTAGTTGCAAACATCCTTATTGTAAGATAGACAACATAATTTACAAGGGCCTATTGTACCCCGATTCGCTTTAGCAACGCACTTGAGCGTAAACCGCATAATTTTGGAAGTCTCCCCAGTGTCCTCCATACCCGTGCTTTGTGATCATATCGGATACCACAATACGCCAAACGTGAGAAATTGCAATTACGTGCGGTCATAGCACACCAAAGGGTGCGTTTACATTAACTTTGAACCGAGCGTTTGATAGCGAACACCTTAATATAATTTACACATTCTCAGAATTTTATATGAATAATGGATCGCGCGTATTAAGTCCAGTGCGTGTTGTGCGCAAAGTGAAACCAACCTTACTTGGTTGCTGCTACTGTTTGTGCTTAATTTGGAAATCGAAACGTACAATATTTATTTATTTATGCCTTGAAATTTTACTGTGACTGTTGAAGATGTATATTTCTTTATACCTAGTAATTTGCAACCTTGTATCTATTTAATTGCATGGCAGCTAAATTTAAATGTGTTTTGGTCCGTTTTGACAAAAACGGCGAATTTTTCTGTCGATTTTATGTGAGTTGTCAAACTGTGAAAGGTACCTTCTATTTAAGGTTTATAACTATTGGTTAAGTGAAATCTAAAAATTAGAAGCCATTTTTCTAATAACATGCAATGATTACAAGGTAAAAAATAAAATATCACTATCACAAATATTGCAATTTTATTCACTAGCGCGTTTGTACTAGACGCTAGACTTGGGTAATGCAAACACGCACACAATAATGCCGATACTCAGTGAAAGTATAACCACGTCACGGATAAAATCCCTTTGCGCTCGTGAACTACGAATACAAGACCCTTTACCCACGGTGTCACTTACCCACGGTAGACCGGAAAAACAATGGAAAACAATAAGAAAAAAAAATCGAGCCTCAAGGGGCTTCTTTTGTTCTATTCTGAGCACTGAATTCGTGAAAAAGGTTATTGTGACATGCTGCATGCACTATAATTTATTTTTTAAATTACTATAATTGTGTGTATGTTAGTCTCTAAGGTGTTTATTATGTGGGCCTTTTATTATAATGGGTAAACACTATATTGAATATATAAATAACTGAATGAATTACGTTACTTCATTAAAAGGGCCGCCGGAGGTGAACTGATAGTCTGACATGTCAAAATGGCTATAAGCAATAAGTACTAGCATTTGTTTCATAGTTGGTGCAAAATACATGTGATACTTGCCTATTGAAAATGGCTCTAAAGCCGTGCGTAGCATTAGTATCACAAAATTGTTAACAGATAAGTTTAAAAATTAACGATTTCCAAAACCTAGAAAAAATATGGATTTTGCCACGTCAGTCTTTTCTTTTACCTAGGTTGTCTGGAAGGTATCGCTTTTGGCGCTAAGATAACATTAAATATTTTTGTGAAATCAAGACGTATCTATCTACCTTTTCTTCTACCTATCTATTCAGCCAAGTCTTGATAAAATTTCTCCACATTTCTCCTATCATGTTTTTCCTTCTTGTATAATAGTTGCCACATATGGTGCCTCACATAATATAACCGAGTATTATGTATGCGTTTACGATCTTGGAGCAGAGATTGTTTAGGATTGCGGTAGCGCTGACAATCCTCGTTAACGCTTTGACAAACACTGCGCAAATTGTATGATAATAAGAATCAGTAGGTAGCTTTCGTCAGGTTAAGGTCCAACTATAATCTCATATGTTTTACATTAGGTAGGTAATATCAGATATACTTAAGTGGTCAGACAAATGCGCCAGTTTGATAAATTTCCTAATTTATGATGATGTTGCTTTCTGAGAAATATTACAAGGTTATCCCATAACTCTTATCATGGTGTGACCGGAGGCGTCTTCCAGCACACCCAAACGCAAGACAATTAAGAGGAGTTAGTTTTCAAAAAAATTATAAATTTAACAAAACAATATAAAAAACAACATTTTATGAAAAAATTCTATGATGCTATTAAATTAAAAAGTAACTTTCTAATAAGTATAGGATGATTTTTCTGTACAAAAAATCAAGCGGCCAAAATCGAAATCTTATTTTTTTTAAATATTTTTCCTTACATATCAGGTAAATACTATTTATTGACTATTTAGTATACAGGGTTACTTAACAATGTAGTGGCAAATTTTAGAAATAAGGTCTATGGAACAATATAAAATACGACTTTATCGTAATTAATTTAAATCATTGTATTTTTGTAATAAAATACATAATAATTTTAAAAAGATACTACGATACGCTGTCATTCACTTGAAATCACAGGTGTCTACGAGTTTTGTTTTTGAAAAGCAGATAGAAATTATTAAAAATGAAAAAAAAAAACGCTTGAAAATTACTGATTCTGAGTCACCCCTGAAATTATAGGTATGTTTTTTGCTGTTTTAATGTTGGTACCATAGAGAAATTTGTTGATGAGTAGTGAAATTACCCTATAAATAATATAAAGAATCAAAATAGGCCCTTAAATAAAATGATAGAAGTACTACAACGAAATCGCCAAGAGCAGCGCGTGCATACTATAATGTTAATGACTCAATCTAAAGTTGTAAAATCTAGGAAATTCACCATTAAAATCGAATTGTTTAATTTACTCACTTTGTGATTTTGATGTTGATCCCTTAATAATAGTTGTGGAATAAATATAAGCATTAGAATCATCCACTAAATAAAAAGAAGTTCACTTAAAAAATAGTTCTTCAAAGCATAATTCAAGATTAAAAGTTATGCTGAATCGAACGAGTTATCATGATAGGGAAGTTTTGCAAACTCCATTAGGCAATCTGATTTCACGTTTTTAATGGCAGCAAATAAAGATAAGGATCAGGCTCGAGGTCCGGTTTATATTCGTAGCTTGACGTTTTCTGTTATTCTGAATACAGCGGTATTTTAGCAACGGCAGTCAGAATGTCTAGCGTTACCATTAGTGCAGGCTCCAACGGATTATTCATTTGCAATATGTGTAGACCGCATTGTGATTTCTGATACACGTTGATGTGATACCAAACTTCAATATGTGTGTGATGTTGACATTGACTACTGTAATCACCCGCCTCCTCGCTCCCCTGTTAATAATTGTTAGAATACTTCAAAAGACTATAGGTTTAAATCATGAAACATTATCAGAAACGAGTATTTATAGCTGTATGTAAAGGTCATAATGACCCATATAACTTATACTACATATAAATATTATTAAATAATATAAAAAAGAACTTCGTTTGTTACCCTTTTACGCTTAACTACTTAACCGATCATCATAAAATGATGCCTAGACGTTGTCAGGTAAAGAAAAGGACAAACTTCGAAAACAGTTTTTTTATAAGTGGTACCCCACTTATAAAAAAAACTGTTTTCGAAGGAGGAAAAGGGAAGAAGACAGCTGACCATAATATCATAGCGAAGGTTGGTATCAGAACAACACGTAGCAGAAGACAGAATGCGGATAAGGAATATTTTGCATAAAAAACTTTACCGGGAGCCCTTTCTACATTCCATTATCTTTCTTTATTTGAATAATTATACATTTTGATGTATCATGGAGACGAAAGTAAGAAGACACGTTGAATCCTGTTTTTGTAATACGTTAATTAAATTTGTATTCTTACATTTATTTATTTAAATATTGGTGGCTAAATTCTTACCCAGACACAAGAGCCAAACCATTTTTCTGTAATAATATGACATAATAGGACTTATTGCGCAAGTAACCTGTTGTACAGGCTTGATGAAATATGAAAACGTGGTAAAATATTATATACTTCCACAACCTTGCGAGACCCGTTGCTGTGAATAATGTTGCGCACTGTATTCCTCCCCAAAACTGGCATAATTTACGCAGAGTACTGAGGCCTACGTGCATTATAGTAATCAATTTCCATTCTTCATATTTTTCTTAAACCCTGAGATGCCCTGGTCTTAGATGTGACAAGTTTAATACTTAAACAGTAATCTGTTACATTATATATATGTTTTCATTTTTAGGTACGGCTTCCTTTACAAAGTAAAATTCTTAAAAACGATAAAAAGTGTAACGATAAACAAAAAACTTAGAAATAAATATATATGAGATGACTTTAACAACAGCACTTGAGCCATGAAATGAATTTAAAGCAAAGGATACTTGCCGGTAGCGCAGCCCCACAAGGTAGACAGATTACCTGGTAAAGGTTGGAGGAAGCCGCTGGATGCAGGCCGCTTCCAACCGACCAATCTGGGAGTCATGCCTATGTTCAGCGGTGGACGTTAGGATGAGGCTGACACGATGATGATAAATAAATAAATAAATATTGGACAACATTACATACATTGCTCTGATCCTATGGTAAGTAGCCAAAGCACTTGTGTTACAGAAATCAGAAACAACGAAGGTACCACAACAGACCAGACCCGAGAAAATATTTAAAGTATATTTTCCTACATTGACGGACCGGGAATCGAACCCGGGACCTCAGAGATAGCAACACCAAGTCCAGTATGCTCGCCTCTCGGCTACGGAGGTCGTCGAAGGTATACTTACCGACTTCAAAAAAGGAGGAGGTTCTCAGTTCGTCAGAATCTGTTTTTAAAAATGTATTTTCAGCGATCATTCGTTACTACGTTGACCGATTTCAATAATATTTTTTTTGTTTGAAAGGTAATACTTTCAGAATGGTTCCATATAAATTTGGTTAAATTCTGATAATAGGATCTATAAGAAAATCATCAAGCATTGCATGAACTCCGTACCACGCCAACTGATTTTAGTGACTATCTTACCTAATATCTTTGGCAAATGTAGACCGATCTTGATAATTCTTTTTTTAATGAATAGCTTATACTTCAACGATACTAGAAGAAAAAATTGTCGAAAAAAATTTCACCCCTAAGGGTGGAAAAATAGGAAATGAAATCGGTGTTCAGCAGTTAAATTATGTTAGCACTCGTAAGATTTGTTTTGATTACAATTTATCACTAAAATATATGAAATAAGTTAATTTCCTCCAGCCAGTCGATGAGAGATTCTATGTTTTCGTTTGCACTGACTCCAAAAGTAACCGATTAGGTACTTAAGTGTTAAGATTATTTTTAGCGTTTTAGTTTTTTTGAAGTCGGTTTTTTAATTTTATAAAATTAATTTTCTTAACAATAACTCTACCTAAGAGACACTGGCTATAAGAAACTGTGACTGTGACCTCAAGAAGACATGTTATCAGTGCCTAAGAATCGCAATCTGCGTAGACTGACATTTTATCTATAAGCAGGTATAGAAGCGCGAAAGGCACTAAAATATCGACTTAATACCTTTAATTAAATAAACGCTACATTTAGAAATGTTGTTCTGAATAATGGATGAGTTAGCTGTAGGTTTAGCAAATGAGAAAACTTCTGAAACAATCTGTTTTACCTGTCCTACGAGAGCCCAAATTAAAGGGAATTTAAATAGAATATTTAAAGTATCTTTGCATTTAGACCACCACTCTACGTCGTTTCTACTTTTTGGAGTATTTTACCTTATATTAAAATCTGGCCTTATGTATAAAGGCCCTTCTCGTTTGGCCGTACACCGCAGCTTAACATGTTACCATACTATTTAAATAGCTTTAAAATGCTGTCTTACGTCCCTTTTTGTGAAATTGTACTTTACAAGTTTAAAGAACAAGAAATTGTTAAAAAAATGTATTTTAAGACTTTATTATAAAAAAGCTCCTATAGAGCGAACCCCTGTCCAGTTTTTTTAGACAAAAGAAAAGTAATTTGCGAAATAATTTCATCGTTCATTTACAGGTTAGTATTTTCTTTGTACAAATGAGTTTAAAGCATGAAATAAAGATAAAAGTAAATGAAGTTTAAAGTGATAATTATTAATGATTTTTTATTTTAATGTCTAACATAAATGTTCAGAATGTACAAACGTTACTGACTGTGTGTTAGGCTGGTACTTTTAAACATATTGCTTTAACAATAATGGGCCAGTTTCCTAAAAAAATCTAATTAGTCCGTCAGTTGGAATAACAGAAAATATTGAACACGTGTTTTTTCTTATCTCAATCAAACTAAAAATGATGAAGATATAGCCCGTTAAAGTTCCGCGTAACGTCACGCTTGCGACACTTT